>NW_012195021.1:243872-409651 GCF_000504015.1 Erythranthe guttata
CGTACATGAGTGAGGTCGACTTCCAAACCACCTCCACCACGGCCACTGCCATAACCACATCCACTACGGCCGCCTTCATAACCACCGTACCTCCCTCACGACGTCAATATCCACCGCGCGCCGCCACCGCAGACGTTTTTAATTGCTGGTAGATGATGGCTCTCGGACGATTGCGATGGTTGATGCACCACTAGAGAGCTTTCATGGAGAGTAGTTGTCTAGGTTTGGATTTGAGTTGGAGGATGGGGTGGGGTGGTTTGACAGTAATTTGATTTTTTTTTTCTTTTGATATTTTATTTTTGGGTTACGTATTTTTATTTTGTTTAATTTTTTATTCGGGGTAATTTTGTCATTTCATTTAAGTTAGCAACAAAAAATGAAATAAGGGGCGTGTGCTGTGTAGAAGATAACATAAGGGGTTTTGATGACGTAAAAAATAAATCACCTAGTGTGTTGAAGCTGGGAGAGCAAAGTAGGTCACGTGCTCACGAGTTAGATAGTCCTGAGAACTTTAATTTACTCTAGGATCCTGCGAACAGAAAACACCTAATCTAATTCGGGCCTGACTTGAGCGCCAGAGGGGATTCCGCCGGATCAACCCCCGGCGTAGTTCACGTGTGTTCATTTCGCAGGTACCTCAGGATCATCAAGTTGTCAAGCTACTGATCTGCTTTGCTCTCCCAATTCGTTTTCTACACTACCCCAGGTGATCTAAATAATTAGCATCATCAGGTTTCTTGCTAATTTTTTTAACACAATGACTTTTTCAGCCATTCCAGATTACACAGGATTTTGTGCAATTAGCTCTTATATATCATCACAGTATTCAAATAATAAAATTAGTTCGATGTTCGAAAAGAAAAAAGAAAATAATAAACTTAGTTCATTTACGCATGATCTGAACGAAAAGAGACCCATGGATGTGCAGTCGTGCAAATATCATCTTGACATCTTGCATACATACCTCCAATATAAAGAGTAAATTACGGCCACTCAGACCCTCTGTAAAGGTCAAATTACGAGAAAAAAAAAATCTTATTTGGGTAATCACAACTATCCATCAATTATTAATCATCTTATACGTACACCCTTATGGTATTAAATTCAACATAAGATTCTGTGGAATATTCTCTAGCTTGTACTCGTTTTGTGCAAAAATGAAGTTTTTGATGCACCACAATCTGATATTTACAAGTTAAAAGACACATCTTATGATCATCTTGTTTCAAAATATGGAGCTCGAATGGAGTAAACGGGTACAAACTGAAGAATATTCACATAATCTAGAAGATTTCACTAAATTTGACAACGCAATGGTGGACATGTAAGAAAATGCATGATTGATGGATGATTGTAATTATCCAAACATGAGGGGTTTTCGTAATTTAACCTTAATTACATTGGGAGTGGCGGTAATTTACCGCCAATATAAATATATTCCCCAAATCCAACATGCAAATTAATGCTGTTGTATAATCTCTCAAGTATGTGGCTCTTGAGATATTATCTAATTACCTGTAACAAAAGAAGCAGGAACACATAGTCAAGGATTTGTTTGAGTTATTTCTTCTTTCTCAATAAGGTACTCGAAGTTTTATTTACACACAAAATTTCCTTATGTATTTATGCATCAACAAGTAATTAAAGAATTCAATTATATATGTCGTATATCCCTGACATGCATATAAATGAAATATCGTTTGGAATAGAAAAATAGCAATTCGACTAAGAGTAGATTAAAATCACACGAAGAATTATTTTTACATGACGTCCTAAATGCAGAATGTATAATCAATCTACCTCAATATCCACATATAGTATTATCACCTAAAGACTCATTTTTTTTTTGTTTTCGGTAGTTTTCAGTTGACTCGATTTACTTAAACAGAGACAGACCAGAGGAGTACTATTTTCAACAAGGAGAAACATCGGCTATGTTTGTTAACGTTTTCAAATTCTTTTCACACTTTCCCCAAAATGAAAATTATCTTTCTACACTATTTTCAAAAACTTTTCCCAAAACAAATTCAAATATTTCTCTCTCTAACAAAAATGATTTGACCGCTACAGTGAAAATTGTCTTCACTAAAATACAAAATCAAATCACTTTATCTTTTAAATTCTTCTTCCAAAATACCTTTTCCCAACACCTTTCAGATATGATTTGACTTGCTACAGTACAAATTATCTCATCTCAAAACACAAACAAACTTTATTTAATTTTCAAATTCTTCTCCCAAAACATCTTTCTCCAAAATAAAATGGAAATGGAAGCCCAAAAGCTTACCAAACATAGCAATCATATTCTAATGCCAATTAAAGAATTTCTCAAACAATTATACAAAATTCACGAAAAATAAAGCCAAGAAAAGAAAATTAAAAGAAAAACTGATGCAGAGGAGGCGGAGTCGGAATCCTAGTTTGATTAGGATTTGAATTCCGCAAGTTGGGTTGTTTCCAACTTTCGGTATTCTATTAGGTTTAGGAGTTTTTTTGTTTTTTTTTTTTTTTTTTGGGAATTTTCTCGTTTTCCTAGTTTTATTAGGTTTTTCCTTTTTTTTGGTAATTTTCTCGTTTTCCTAGTTTGATTAGGTTTTTCGTTTTTTTTAGTATAAATAGTTGCTCTAGGGTTTATTTTTCAGCATCTTCATTATTAATAAAAATTTCTGAGTTTTCTCTCAATTATCTGGTGGATTCCAGAGTTATCGTGTTCTATAGGATTAATTCGTAGAAATTAATTCTTTACCGTGCTTCCGTTCTGCGTCAGTTGGCATCAGTAGCGAGGTTTTTCCTGGTTAGATGGCGAAAGGTGCGAAACAAGGAGACGACAACCGCGAGGGCGATGACCTCGAGGTTGATAACATTCAGGCAGCAGTCGAGCTCGCTCGAGAAGAATCTCGACAGACTATAGAGGAATTTCGAGTAGAGATTCGAGGTGAGCTGCAACAACTTCGGGAGTTGCTACAGGAAATTGCCCTCAATGGCAACAACAGGAGGGGCGAACCTAATATAGCGCGCACTGGGGAATTAGCCCGAGGTGCACATGTTAGGAATCAGATTCGTAACCAACCATATCTTCACCCGGACAGTGACGAAGACTTGGATGAGAACGACAGAGCAATAGCCGACGGAAATCAACCTAGGCAGGGACAAAGGCAGTACGACGATTATCCGACAAGGGCTGAGATTCCACCTTTCCATGGAAACCTCTCCATAGAGGATTTTCTGGATTGGGTGGTCGAAGTGGAGAGTGCTTTTGATGTGATGAACACCCCACCCGAGAGGATGGTCAAGATGGTTGCGTACAAGTTGAAAAGTGGTGCGGCTGTATGGTGGGACCAGTTGCAGCGATCACGGACTCGACAAGGGAAGGGCCCAGTGCAGTCTTGGAGGAGGATGAAGGGGCTTCTTCACGATCGATTCCTACCGGCCGACTATGAACAACACTTATACAATTTATACTATAATTGTTCGCGAGGTAGTAGATCTATACACGAATACACCACAGAATTCCTGAAGCTGGCAGATCGAAATAATTTAAGGGAGTCGGAGAACCAGCAAGTGGCCAGGTATTTGAACGGATTGAAAGCTAATATCCGTGACCGAATAGGTTTGCAGCCAGTTTATACCATCCAGGATGCGCAGAGTATGGCATTGCGAGCAGAAGAATTTGAGCGACGAAACAACGTGAATAATTATCGTAGACCGCCAAATTATGCACCACCGCCGGTTGATAGGGGTAAGTTCGTATCCCAAAACCCTAATCATGTTGCCCCGCCAACACGGGCACCACAGATCCAGACGAGAGCCGGTGCCGGTAGTTCGAGCACGCCCGTTCAGCCTCGAACAAACAATCCTTATGCGAGACCAGTCCCTGGAAACTGTTTTAGATGTCACAAACCTGGGCACCGCTCTAACGAGTGCCCTGAGAGAAGACCCGTGAACTTAGTAGGTGGGTCGGAGCAGAGAGGCGAGAGTGATCAAGAAGGTTATGATGAAGACGTTTTTCAAGAAGAAGAGGATACGGCAGAATATCATAGTCAGGAGAATGGAGAGCAAGTTAACTGCGTGGTGCAACGAGTTCTTTGTACGGCGATGCAGCAAAACCAACGAAATAGCATATTTCGTTCTCAGTGCTCAGTTAATAAGAAGGTGTGCGATCTGATAGTTGACAATGGTAGTTGCGAAAATTTTGTTGCGAGAAGATTGGTAGATTATTTGAAGTTACCGGTGGAAAAACACCCAGTCCCCTACACTATTGGGTGGGTTCAGAGAGGACCAACAGTCAAAGTGACAGAAGTGTGCCGTGTGCCTATCTCAATAGGAATGAACTATGCCAATGAGGTGTCATGCGACGTGATAGACATGGATGCTAGCCACATACTACTCGGTCGGCCTTGGCAATTCGACGTTAATATGACCTATCAGGGGAGAGAAAACTCATGCATATTTGAATGGGGTGGGCGCAAGATTGTGATGTTACCCCGATCGGAGTCGACGGTCAAGCCTGCCAGAATAGCGGAAAAAGAACCAGTTTTTGTGGTCTCCCAATCTGAGAGCGAATTCATAAAAGATGTCGAATCAGCAGCCGGAGTATACGTGACGATGATGAGGTCTTTGGAATTCAAAAGGAAGAGGAGGTTCATAAACAAACCGTCGAAATTCCTAAGAGTGTGCAACCGTTACTTACGGAGTTTGACGAGTTGGTGTCCAATGACCTACCGGATTCGTTGCCGCCTATGAGAGACGTTCAGCACCACATTGATTCAGTGCCCGGTGCTAGCCTACCAAATCTGCCACATTATCGGATGAATCCGCAAGAATGTGAGGTTTTGCGAGAGAAAGTGGAGGAGCTGCTGAAAAAGGGGTTTATTAGAGAGAGTATGAGCCCGTGTGCGGTGCCTGTGCTACTAGTGAAGAAGAAAGACGGCAGCTGGAGGATGTGTGTCGACAGTAGAGCAATAAATCAGATTACCATAAAGTATCGTTTTCCCATTCCGCGGCTTGACGATATGTTGGATATGCTGGAAGGTGCGAAGCTGTTTTCAAAAATCAATCTTCGAAGTGGGTATCATCAGATTCGGATTAGACCCGGGGACGAGTGGAAGACAGCGTTCAAGACAAAAGATGGCTTATACGAATGGTTGGTGATGCCGTTTGGGCTGTCGAACGCGCCCAGCACTTTCATGCGCGTGATGAATCAGGTATTACGACCCTTTTCTGGAAAATTTGTCGTTGTGTATTTCGATGATATCCTGATTTATAGCAAACACGAAGACGAGCATATGGGACACCTGCGTGAGGTATTAACTGTTTTGAGGGATAATCAGCTGTTTATCAATTTGAAGAAGTGCACTTTTATGGCTAGTCGATTACTGTTCTTGGGATTTATAGTTGGGGCGGAAGGAATTCATGTCGATGATGAAAAGGTTCGGGCAATTCGTGAGTGGCCCACGCCTAAGAATGTTTCGGAAGTCAGGAGTTTCCATGGATTGACGACATTCTACAGACGGTTCATTCGGAATTTCAGCACCATCATGGCACCAATTACTGAATGTATGAAGAAGGGAAAATTTATGTGGGGTGACAAGGCCGATCAGAGTTTTGCAGTGATCAAGGAGAAATTAAGTAATGCACCTGTCCTAGCCTTGCCTAGTTTCGAGAAGGTGTTTGAAGTAGAATGTGACGCCAGTGGAGTAGGCATTGGAGCTGTTTTGTCCCAAGAAAAGCGTCCCGTGGCTTTCTTCAGCGAGAAATTGAGTGACACACGAAGGAAGTGGAGCACTTACGATCAAGAATTTTATGCAATAGTTCGAGCTTTGAAACAGTGGGAACACTATTTGATACAGCGAGAGTTCGTACTATACACCGACCACCAAGCTTTGAAGTTTCTGAATAGTCAGAAAAGTGTCGACAACATGCATGTGAGGTGGACGAATTTCATGCAGAAGTTTCCGTTTGTCATCAAGCATCGGAGTGGAATCATGAACCGTGTCGCAGATGCCCTAAGTCGGCGAGCTGCATTACTTACCACTCTTAGTGAAGAAGTGGTCGGATTGGAGTGTTTGAAGGAGCTGTACGAGGGAGATGAGGATTTTGGAGAAATATGGTCTAAGTGTGTTGCGTGACAGCCGATGGAGGATTATTATATTAGTGAAGGATTCATATTTAGAGGTAACCAGCTGTGCATTCCGAGGACTTCTCTTCGCGAAAAGTTAATTGTGGATCTACATGCGGGCGGGCTAAGCGGTCATTTGGGACGAGACAAGACGACGAGCAGCGTCGAGGAGCGGTTTTATTGGCCTCAACTTAAACGAGATGTTGGTAAGATAGTTGCAAAGTGCTATGTTTGCCAAGTTTCGAAGGGTCAATCTCAAAATACGGGGTTGTATACACCTCTCCCGGTCCCAAGTGGTATTTGGGAAGATCTATCGATGGATTTTGTGTTGGGCTTGCCGCGAACCCAGCGGGGGGTTGATTCGGTTTTCGTGGTGGTTGATAGGTTTTCCAAGATGACTCACTTCATTCCGTGCCGAAAGACTTCTGATGCGTCTCACATTGCGAGACTGTTCTTTCGAGAAGTAGTCCGTTTACAAGGCGTACCGAAGACAATCACATCCGATCGAGATGTGAAGTTCCTTAGCCATTTTTGGCTTGTCCTTTGGAAGATGTTTGACACCTCCCTCAAGCGAAGCACCACAGCACATCCGCAAACTGATGGGCAAACGGAGGTGACTAATCGGACTTTGGGAAATTTGATACGATGTATTTGCGGCGATCGCCCGAGGCAATGGGATCATGCTTTACCACAAGCGGAGTTTGCCTATAATAGTGCTGTGCATAGCGCCACTGGAATGTCTCCTTTTGCGTTGGTTTATAGAGCAGCTCCGAAGCATGCAGTGGATTTGATACGCCTCCTTCAAGAGCACCGAAAAAGTGTGGCGGCTGAGCGACTGGCTAATGAAGTACGAGATGTCCAAGCAGAGGTTAAGAAGAGGCTCGAGCAAAAGAATGCCAAGTATAAAGCTACCGCGGACGAGCATCGCAGGCTGAAGACTTTTCATGCGGGGGACGGTGTCATGGTATTCCTTCGGAAGGAGCGATTCCCGGTGGGAACGTATAGCAAGCTCAAGCCAAAGAAGTATGGACCGTTCAAAGTCCTTCAGAAAATTAATGATAATGCTTACGTAATCGACCTCCCGGCTCACATGGGTATTTCGAAAACTTTCAACGTTTCGGATTTATACGAGTATCAGGAGAATACCCCACTTTATCCCGATACAAGCTCGAGGTCGAGCTCTTTCGAAGAAGAAGGGATTGATGCAGAGGTGGCGGAGTCGGAATCCTAGTTTGATTAGGATTTGAATTCCGCAAGTTGGGTTGTTTCCAACTTTCGGTATTCTATTAGGTTTAGGAGTTATTTTTTTTTTTTTTTTTTTTGGTAATTTTCTCGTTTTCCTAGTTTTATTAGGTTTTTCCTTTTTTTTGGTAATTTTCTCGTTTTCCTAGTTTGATTAGGTTTTTCGTTTTTTTTTTTAGTATAAATAGTTGCTCTAGGGTTTATTTTTCAGCATCTTCATTATTAATAAAAATTTCTGAGTTTTCTCTCAATTATCTGGTGGATTCCAGAGTTATCGTGTTCTATAGGATTAATTCGTAGAAATTAATTCTTTACCGTGCTTCCGTTCTGCGTCAAAAACACGAACAAATTCGAAAATCCTAGATCTGATGCAAAATTATCAAATTAAAAAAAAAAAAAAATCCAAGATGCAAATAATGCGGATGTAATTCCTCTGGTGCGTTCTGGTCAACAAGTATGTGGCTCTTGATGTAAATGATTTATCACCTGTAAGAAAAAGAAGCAGAAGCATACGGTCAAAGATTTGTTCATGTTAGTTCTTCTCTCTCAATAAGCTCCAAGCTTTCTTTACATCAGAAAGTTTAATTTCTACAAAAATTTCAAGACAAATTGTGTGTTGATTTGTCCATTTTACACACACACACACACACACACACACACACACACACACACAATTTCCTTATATATCAATGTGCCAACGAGTAAAAGAAATCAATTATATACAAGCTAGACTGTGTTTGGCTAAACTTATAAGATGTTAAAAGGAGCTTATAAGATGTTTTAGAGCTTATAAGCTCTTCTAAAGTGTTTGGTAATTTTTTAAAAAAAGATCTTAATTTTTTTTTAAATAAGCTGTTGGAGACCAAATAAGATCTTTTTAAATAAGTACCTCTACGTGACCTTTTTATTTAAGATCTTATAATGAGTAAAAATAGGAAATAAGTTCATTATCCAAACACTCTAAAAATAAATCATAAAAATAAGATGTAACAGCTTATCAGCTCTAAAAACATCTTATCAGACGTAAAAGCTTATCAGCTGTTTAAAATAAGCTTAGCCAAACACCCTCTTATTACAAATCGAATCCTTTATTCCACGCAGTGTTTTTTTTTTCATTTCAAACTCATCAATATATTCTACATGTACATTAATAATATAATCTTGTATACTTGACATGCATATAAATGAAATATCGTTTGGAATAGGAAATGGCAAATGGACTAAGAGTAGATTAACGAAGAATTACTTGTACATGATGTACTAAATGCAGAATGTATAATTAATCTGCCTCAATATGCATTTCCCCACCATCTTTCCTTACCTCAATACAGTATCATCTAGGGGTGGAAATTGGACGGATCGGATCAGAATTAGTACTTTCAGAAAAAAAAAATTGATTTTTTTCGGAGTGAAAAACTAATTCCAATTTCATACCATAACAATTGGAAAAATCAGAAATTGGAATGAAAAAATTGTTCCAAAATAGGAAATTTTCCGATCGGAATCAGCGGAATTTGAAAGTTTATTAACCAAAAAATATAAAATGCATAATAATATTGATATTATAAGTGTAGTTTTCAGAAAATATCGGAAATTATAATTGGATCGGAAATAGGAATGTCATATATATATTCCAATTCCGATCCCAAAAATATCGGAAAATAACTGAATATGAATATTCTGAATTCGGAATGAAATCCAAAATCGGAAAATTTCGGATTGGATTCAACGGAAATCAGAAATTCAATTCTAATTCCCACCCATATTTATCACTTATCATCACCTAAAGACTCATTTTCTGTTTTTCAGTTATTTACAGTTGTCTTAAATAGAGACAGTCAAGAGACATATTTGAGATGGCTAACCTTTTGGAGAACCAAGTTGGTCCACATGACTTGATGTTCCCTTCATCCCACGAAGAATAACGGACACTGAAATCGAACAAATTGCCATCCTCTTTTATCTTCTTTGCACAAGTCAAAACCAGAGGGTTGCACTCAATTAAATCAATCTTACGAAGAGATTTAGCAAACTCCACAGGAAGCTCTCGTAATTTGTAGCAGTGTTTCATTGTTAGGCTCTTAAGCTTTGGGAAGCTTCCACTCCCGACGCTCCACTGTGCCAGATCAGCGTCTTCGATTAGAAGATTTTCAAGCCATGGAAATCCGTTGTCGTAAACTTCCCACTTCGTGCCTCGAAATGCGTAGCATCGCAATTTGAGCACCTTGAGATACGGCAATGAGGAAATGCTCGTGATTTCTTCCCAAGGATTTCCGAGGCCGCTCAAAGTCAACTTTGCCAGATTTGACGGGAAGATTGAAAGAGGAAAAGGCGGGCCCACAATATCAAACATGATTCCAGGATTCACAACGACGCATTTGAGTGAGCGTAGTTTATCGAGGTGGGAAATATGATCGAAGCAGCTCAAAGGTTGATCATCAACATTATCAGAAGTCAACTCGATTCGAATTCCTAGTTTCTTGAGATTCGGGATTCTTTCAAGAACTCTCTTGGTACAACTTCGAGCACTCACATCCAAGAGTGTTGAGAGTTTTGGTAAGAGTGATCCTTCACATGGATTTGGTAGGTCGGTACCCGTGATTTGAAGATGCTCCAATTCTTGCATATGCCATATATCCATAGGCAGATACGATGGAGCTCCAGGGGATTTGATCCTCTGATGTATATCGACAATCAACCACCGAAGGTTCCGTAGTTCGGACATGGAATTAGAGATGTCGCCATCACATGTGAGGCTGAGATATCTTAGTTGTATTAGCTTCAACACTTCAAGTGGAAACTCGTAGAAACGGATTGAAAGAGCATCCAATACCCTCAGCAACATCAAACCAAAACATATCGGTACTGGATATTGATGATATGGACCAGTGCACAGGAGAGAGCGTGCCGATGAAACGGAACCCATTGAGTCGTACGCGTCTTTGATGCCAAATAAAACGTTATTGCGAATGCACAATCGCCGCTGACTTTCTATACCTTCTGCTAAACTGTCGGCAATACTATTTAAGCCATGGAAAAACCTCTTCATCGGAGCTACTTTATTGCACAAGTACCAGTAGGAAGAGTGGATTTGGCCGTAACTTTTTATTCCTTTATAGGAGCTCTCCTTTTGGACCCTGATAAGATTTCTTGAAAGAAGATCGTGCAAACATTCATGAGCAATATATTCTGAACGTCTGTTTTGATCTTGATCCGAAAATCCTTCAGCATCCCACAACTTGGTGAACCTGGAGAGAGGAATCTCATACTTCTCGGGGAAAACTCCCATGTAGAGGAAGCACGATTTTAAATGTTGAGGCAAGTACTCATAGCTTGGATACAGTGTATCAAACATTTGATCATATGCATCAACAAAAACCGACACTTCTCGGTTTGCTACCTTGTTCCAGTACTCCACGGTCTTCTCCGATTCGGATAAAATATCACCAACTATGACGATAGCAAGAGGAAGGCCTTCGCAATTTTCAGCAATCTTCTTCCCAACTTTCTCGAGCAGAGGTGGGCAAGGCATTTCATCGAACACCTTGTGGCGAAGAAGCTCCCAGCTTTCTTCTTTATTTAGAAATGGCATTTCCAGGGCCAAAAAAGGTGAATAAGACTCTCCTACTTGTCGTAGCCTAGTCGTCACCAAGAATCGGCACTGATGAATATCGTCCGGAAATTCCGCTACCAACTCACCCCAGATCTTTGATTCCCATACATCATCCAACACAACAAGGATTTTCATATCGTCTGCGCTGTCATACTCGGCTTCATCATCACTATCATCTCCCTCCACAAGTACTTCATCACTTTCAGAATTGATTTGAGATAGAATATTTTCCGCAATTCTTTTAAATCGATATTTCGGGCCTAGTGTGACAAAAACACA
Source organism: Erythranthe guttata (assembly GCF_000504015.1). The sequence continues at coordinate 255,125 of NW_012195021.1, forward strand.
CCGATCGAAATGAGAGAGTATCAATGGATCTTGAAGAATTTTCTTGGCCAGAGTAGTCTTACCGATACCTGCCATTCCGTTCAACGAGACAGTAACTGATAGATCTTGTTTCAAAAGTACGGCTTTGACTCTGTCGAATTGAGCAGAAAATCCAACCATCTTAGACTCACTCCCGCCGGAAAAATCAATTCTTTGCGAAACGCCGTCGTCTTCGTCGTCGTCTTCTTCTGTGTGCAGTTCTTCAATGTACGCCTTCTTCATCTTCTTCACCGTTTCTGTAAAGGAATCGATCTCTTGTTCTAATTTCTCATTCGAGGCGTGGGTGTCGAGTATATCTTCGAATTCGTATACCGAATCTCTGATTTGCCCATCCAAATTAGCGTTCACCTTCTCTCTGATGGTGTTGCTGCTGCTGTCAAGTTCTTTGAGAAGTTCTTGTAAAGAGGAAACATCCTCGTACAGAGATTGTAGGATTTGTGGGACGGGATTTACAACATGGGGAGAATATAGAAGATGCTCAATTGTCTGCTTCAGAGAAATCACAGCAGCATAAGCCATCTTTCAATGTGATCTCTCTCTCTCTTCTTTCTCTCTCCGATGAATCTAGAACGAATTCAGTAAACTGAAACAGCTATATATTCATCGTATGCATTTTTCAGTGAAAATTTATTGCTTTCGCAGAGATGTGATGAAAAGAGTCAACCATGTGAAAATGATAATTAGTGGGCATTGGAGGGAATGAAGAAAGAATAAAAGATATATTGCACCTACACCCCCGAGATATATCAAAATAACTTTAAGGTCCCTCTAGTATTGGTAATTACATTCACACTCCTGAAATAATTACAAGAGCAAAGATTTTATGTCCTGGAGACCGATATGCACTATATTTGTTTTCCGCGAGGCGTTAATGCTACCACTAATTGTGCGGATTGCGATTATAAATTTTTCATTTTTTGTCAATAAAAAAGAGGGCAAATTTCACTTTCCTCCATTGTGCTTTGGTTCGATATCATCTTACCCATTCTACTATCGATTGCATCGATTTGCCCTTCTACACTTGAAAATTGTCTCAATGTGGGCCTCCGTATTAATTGTTAGACATATTTGACTTTAGCATCATTTGGTCTGAGCTCTGAAATTACAAAACTGTCACCCATCACAGTTTAAATAATTAATAAAAAAAGGTAAAAAGAAATAAAAAAATAAATCAATACAACGAGAAAACATAGTCCACGACGGCGACCACAATTTATTTATTTTTTATATATAATTATTTAAACTAGAAGGAGTGACTTCATTGTAATTTTCATACCTTAGACAAGCGGTGTTAAGGTCAAAAGTCTGAAAACTAACGGCGAGGGCCACATTGAAATAATTTTTCAAGTAGGGGGGGCAAAATTAATGCAATCGAGAGTAGAAGGGCTAAAGTGATATCGAGCCAGAGTATACCCTTAAAAAAAATCAATTTACTTAATCCCAATTTTCAAGTTTTCCAAAATTATTATTTCACAAATAAAAAATAGGCAACAAATATATGCAAGACTAAAATTACTAAGTGCAAGACCTTACTTCATGCAAGACCAAAATAAAAATAAACGTACTAAGATCAAGACTGAAAATTACAAATATAACCCCAATATTAATTTAGATGTTATTAATTCAAATTAGGCTAATTGCTATTGCAAGACAAAAAAAAACGAAAGGGAACTCATTCCCCCAACAAAACCCCAACCTCCTCTTCTTCTTCTTCACACTTATTTTATACATTTTTTTCCACAAAAAAATCTTCCATATTCTCCAAAAACCTCATCACACAAAACCCTCAAATCTTACTAAAACTTACAAAGAAGGACATTATAGATACACAAGACATAAATATGGAGGATTCTGAGATCAAAGAACACAAAGAGGTAAGTAATATTGTACTTTGTGATCGTTTTTCTCGTTTTTCGCACCTCATTTCACGTACAAAAAATTCGACGTGTACTGAACGAAATATGTACCGAATATCGACACACCAGTGTCGAAAAATTCAACATAAATCGACACTCTTTATGTCGATTTATATTGAATTTTTCGACAGTGGTGTGTCGATATTAAGTACATATTTCGACACTGGTGCGTCGATTTCATTGTCACAATTTTGTAACCAAATTTCTGGTTTTCTTGTAGAGTTTTGTACAAAAATCGACACTGAGATGTCGAAAAAAGTTCCAATAATCGACAGTGGAAAAATTAGATGAAAAAATCGATACCAATATGTCGAAATATTACCAAAACATCCGACAAATACATGTCGTTTTTTGAAAACCGCAACTCCTTCAACAATAGTGCTAGAATCGAACCATAAAATCATCAACTATGTTCTAATATGACTTGTATTCATTATTTTAACAACAAAATCATGTTTATCACATTTTATTTCTCAAAAAAAGTTAATTCAAAAAGTAATTTCGTTACTTGCTTTTCTTGATTGTTGTGGCAGGTGGGGCAACAACAGTTGCAGATGGGGAGGTTCTAGTGGTTGTCGACTGCAACGGCGACGAGGGAGGTGGTACGGTAGACTTCAATGGACGGAGCGGCGGCGAGTCTACTGCAATTGATTTTTTTTTCTTCCCTTCTTCCCTCCTCGTTTTTCAATTCTGTTTTTTCTTTCTTTATTTATTAATTTTTCTTTTTTAATTTGATCTTGCAAAAGTAAATTGATAAAAAAAAATTATTTTATTTGTCTTTTATTAAGGTTATTATAGTCTTTTTATACTTAATTTGATAAAAAAAATTAATTTGATCTTACCTTAAGTAAATTTTGTGAGTTCAAAATGTCGCTGCCTAAAAAATATTGGATTTTTCCCAAAAATGTTCAATAAAAAATAAATTTAATTAATCCTAAATATAAATAATTAAATATATATCTTCGAAACGAAACTTAACCCCTTTGCCCCATTACGTCAGCCCCCTTTTCTTCTCCTTCCCTCCCACCGCCGCCACTTCCCTCCCACCGCCGTACCCCGCAAAACAGCCTAATTCTTCTTCCCTCCTTAAACCTAATCCCTGAATATTTGGTTTCTGCTTTTCAATATAAAAAGAAAAAAAAATAACATTTCTCCTAAAACCCTAATTTCTGGTACCATAAACCCTGAAGTTTTCTTCTTTACGTGGCGCCATGGCCTCCGCCGCTGACGGTGGGGTAAACGACGTTGGGTTGGAAGCGCTCCAGAGGCTGAAATCCACAGAACCGCCGCTCTACCTTACGAAGTCGGAGGAGCTCAAGGCGGCGGCTCGATTGGCCTCGAAGTACTTATTCGCTTCACTCTCTCCGTACGCTCGTAAATCTCCATTCAATCAGCTATTAGCCGGCGAAGATTTCGATGCCGAGCAGATATGGCAGCAAATCGACCTCCAAGCTCACCCTTTGCTCTCATCCATCCGCCGCCGGGTCACAGATTTCGAGAACAATCCGGAAGAAATCAAAAAACAATTCAATTTGGATAGGGCTAGTGGAGAAGTGAAGAATCGGAAAGTTACACGAAACGAGGTCGCCGAAACCTCGAGTGATGAATTGGATGATATCGATGATAACGATGATGTTGAGGAGGATGCGGATGAAGACGACGAAGAAGAAGGGGAGGAAAACGAGGACGATGACGATGATGAAAGAGAAAATTTTAATGGGGTGGAAGATAAGTTTTTTAAGATGAAGGAATTGGAGAAGTATTTGTTGGAAGACGAGGCGAGGGAGTATGGACTCGAGAAGGATAATAAGAATAAGAGAAAGAGAGGTAAAATTGCAGATAAGGACGATGACGAAGAGGATGAAGATGAGGAGAGTGAAGAAGAAGAAGAGGACGACCAGGTATAAATTGCAGAGTCTTGCAAATTCGGGTTTCACTTAGTTTGTTTTTGGATTGTTTAAAGCTTTGTATAGTTGTTTGTGGAATATCTTTGGAGCTAATATTTACGTTCCATGATGGCTGTAACAGATTGCACTTATGGCGGCGATTGATGGTGGAGATGATGCCGAACATGCAAGGTCTGCTTGAGTACACTTGTTTCAACTGTCTATTGCCTTTGTTTTTTTGGGATTGGTCGTTAAATTTGTACGTCTACGATGATATATAAATTGAACTGTTGGAAATGAAAAAAAAAATGAAATTGAAACTAATAGTGTGCTGAGATTGAGGCAAGGAAACAACGATATCAATAAATTTTCCCAAAAAATCAAAACTTGTGCTTTGCGAATGATCTTGACAGGTTTGGGGTATGTATTCAAAACCACACTCGCCCCATTTTCTAACGGGCAGGCATCATTCGTCAAATCGGGGCGGGACGGATTGTGATTAACCTCCTTTGCAACCTCGTACTTCAGTAAAACCACAATATAACATCAAAATATAATGGGTGTACTCGTTAAATTCATTGGGTTTTTAAGAGATGGGCTCAATTGCCATCGCAAGATGGGTATACAGTGAGATGGTATCATATAGGATGTTAATAATATATAAATTCTGATTTGTTTGTAAGTAATGGATGCTCCCCGTGGTTTGCAGCGTGTAAATTTTTTGACTGATCATTCATCTTCGTTTTCTGGTTCATACATGCTGATGCATTCTTTTTTTGGGTTCAGATATGAAGACTTCTTTGGTGTTAGGAAAGTCCGGAAGAGAAACTTTAATCAGTATCAGTTTCGTAGATCGGGCAAATTGGATAAGCATGAACGTGACAACAATAATCAGGTTGTTCGTGAACCTGACAATGACATCGACAATGAAGATGACAATGAAGAAGACAATGATGAAGACGATGACGAAGACAGTGGCGAAGGCAATCTGGTTACCAACGAGCCCGAAAGCGAAAACGACAAGCAGGTTATTTTCACTTCATATTGCTCCATGTCTGTTTCTCTTTGGTGTATTAATTCGATGTACTTATTCTTAATATTTCAAGTTCATATAATTTTCTGCAGAAGAAACAAAGTGTGTCCACCCATGAAAAAGAGCTCGAGAAAAAACGTGCTGAGATAGAGAAAATGGAGAAAGCAAACATGGAACCAAAGACATGGACCATGCAGGGCGAGGTGATATTTTTTTATCAACTTTTATCCTTTTTTCATCTTTATCGACTTATTCTCAATGGCAATTTTGTATTTTGTATGACAATTCATTTCTGTATCGTATGCTAGATCACTGCTGCTAAAAGACCCAAAAATAGTGCCTTGGAAGTTGATCTTGATTTTGAGCACAATGTGAGACCCGCTCCGGATATCACACTAGAGGCCCATGCATCTCTTGAAGAGTTGATTAAGAAACGTATACTTGAGGTATGATTAATGTTTATGCTCATTTTAGATATTGTTATTTTCTGCGTTCCCTTTGGCTCTCTTAGAATTAGTGTCAGTCATTATCATATATGTTGTGCGAGGTATTTAGCCTATTGCACGCATATCTATGTGGTGTAATTATTCATGTTTATTGTTTTTCTTAGATAAATGATTCTGCTTTCTTTTATCACTCTTTATAGTTCTAAGCTCGTTCTTTTAGATTATTGATACATTTGATATCATGTTTAGGGACGATTTGATGACGTTCAGAAGCCGGCTGCTTTATCAACCAAGGCGCCAAGAGAGAGAAAGGAATTGGTAATAATTTATATCTGCATATTTTTACTTTCGATTCTGCAGTGAAAGTTTGTCCTAACGATAAACTTCAAAATTTTGCAGGATGAGACCAAGAGCAGAAAGGGCCTTTCTGAACTTTATGAGGTGTGTGTTTTTTAGAAATAGATGTGAATTATTTTTCTGTGATTATATGTTTTATTCCGTTTGACGATTTACAATTACATTCTAACCTCTCTACCATGGGATTTTTTTTCTCGTATCCATCTGAACTAACCTCTCCCTCGTTTGGTGCAGGATGAGTATGCTCAGAAGACTGGCCTCGTGTCAAACGCGTTGACTTTCTCAGATGAACAAAAGAAAGAAGTGTGTACATAACATTTGCGTCTATATTTTGTTGATTATTTTTTAAATCTGGTGTTGTACATTCAATGCGTGACTATTTTTTTGTCGATGTCTAATCTTTTTGTGAAATTAGGTTAACTTTTTTGTAAATATTTTCAGGCAAGTACGCTGTTCAAGAAACTGTGCGTGAAGTTGGATGCTCTAACTCATTTCCATTTCACTCCAAAACCAGTAATGCCTCGTGCAATTATTCCACGATTTTCCCAACTTTTAAAACATCTTATTGATTATGATTTTGGTATTTAATCAACTTGAATAGATTATCGAGGATATGTCCATTCAAGCAAATGTTCCTGCCCTAGCAATGGAAGAGGTAATATATCCAGATAATTATTGAGTTTTTTTTTTTTTTTTTTAATTTCATTAGTAATACATCCATATAATTTGTAATAACATGGTTTTTGTTTGTAGATTGCACCTCTCGCGGTATCTGATGCAGCTATGCTTGCTCCTGAAGAAGTGTTTTACGGCAAAGGAGACATTAAAGAAGAAACTGAACTAACCAAGTCCGATAGGAAGAAGAGAAGAGCAAAGAAGAAGAGAAAATTCAAAGGTGAAAAATGCATATTTAATTAGTAGTATAGTGCATAAATTGTATGAAGAAGCACCCTCTGAAAAATGCTAACTTTTTGGTTCTATCAACTACAGCCGAGTCTGTCAAAACGATCGTTATAAAGCCACAGCTTACCGCATCAAAGAATCCCGGCAATGGTAATTTTTCGACCGTAATATAATACCTTTTTCTGGAAGTTCGAAATTGTAATTTTGGATCTTTGTAATCAAAATCTAATTTTGCTGTCGATTCATAAAACTGCAGACAAAGAGGACAAATGAGTTGCAGCTCGACAGTTTGTGTAAGAGATTTTTCATTGCCTTGACTCAAGAGTCGACTCTCGGTTCTTGGTTAAGCCTGAGAATTATCAGAGAAACAGAGGTGAAGGGGCAAAGGTTTTTCTGTAACAGTCTAGTGTGTGTGTCTTAATTTACGTTCGCAAGTATTGATTAGCTAAATCTTTTTCGGTTTGGCGGCATTTTTGTAATACTACGAGAAATGGACTAAGTTATAATTGCCCTGCGAACAAGATGGGCATCATTGTGTCCTTTACCTGAGATATATCGAATTTGAATTTTTTTTTTTAGCATATTATTGTTCATTTAGACACTGAAACATATTTATTTTAGTTTGCGTAGATGAACGGTAGATTTTTACATGTTTACTTCATCGATTATATTTTATACCGTCCACCAAAACTCGATCTCGATTTGATTGTTCCACACAGTTAACTGTACCTTAACTAACTTTATAAGTAGTTGCTACTTGACTATAAAGCAATTCTGCACCAATTATACTTTCTTTCAAATTCTTGAAGATTGCGCCAAAAAAGCATATGTTCAAACCAGACACAAACCTTAAAAAGTCAGCCAAATCTTGTTAAACAAACCACCATTGCTCCCTCACAAAAAGATAAAGGATAAAACCCGTAAACAATTCACTTAGATTCTTTCCTATTACAGCATTGTCATTTAATAAAGAAAAGCCCTCCAAAACATTAAACATTTCTACATCTTACTAAGCAAAGTATCATTCATATCCTAACACAATTCTCAGTCCCCAAAAGCCACCTCTCTCTCTCTCTCTCTCTCTCTCTCTCTCTCTCTCTCTCTCTCTCTCTCTCTCTCTCTCTCTCTCTCTCTCTCTCTCTCTCTCTCTCTCTCTCTCTCTCTCTCTCTCTCTCTCTCTCTCTCTCTCTCTCTCTCTCTCTCTCTCTCTCTCTCTCACACACACACACTCTCACACACACACACACACACACCCATGGCTTCCTTCATCTTTCTAATGATCACACTCCACGCATTGATCCTCTCGGTCCACACCTACGCTCACACAAACAACACATGCCGATCCTTTTGCGGAAACCTAACGGTAGATTACCCTTTCGCCCTGCAACCGGGATGCGGCCACCAAGGCTTCCGCGACCTCCTCTACTGCATCAACGACGTCCTCATGCTCCACATCCCCTCCGGCTCTTACCGCGTCCTCGACATCGACTACCCGTACACCTCCCTCGTCCTCCACGACCCCCACATGTCCACCTGTCAATCCCTCTTCCTCGGGGCCCGCGGAAACGGGTTCGCCCTCGAACCCTGGCGGGCCCCCTTCCTCACACCAGCCCCCGACAACGCCTTCATGTTGTTGGGCTGCTCGGCCCGCTCCCCCCTCTTCCAGAGGGGGGAGAAGCACCCCCCGTGCCGGAACGTTTCGGGCCTTGGATGTGAGGAGTACTACGGGTGCCCTGCGTGGGATTTTATCGGGCCGAGAGCGGGTTCGGGCCGGGCGTACGGGTCGGGCCCGCCCGATTGTTGCGCGGTGTCGTACGAGAGTGTGAAGAGCGTGAATCTCTCGAGGCTCGATTGCCAGGGGTATAGTAGTGTGTATAGCTCGGCCCCATTGAGGGTGAGCGGGCCCAGCGAATGGGCTTACGGGATACAAGTGACGTATTCGGACGGCGGGAGTGGGAGCTTCTGCATGGCGTGTGAGGCGAGCGGTGGATCGTGCGGTTACGATGTTCGTGGGAACACTGACTTGTGCTTGTGTGGGAGCTGGAATTCTACTTCTAATTGTGATTCAGGTAATTTGGAGAAAGTTGTTATGGTCTCGTTCGGTTACATATATCAGATTAAATTGGATTCAATTAACTCCCTATTTACTTAGTAAAATATTCGGTTCGTTGTATTTGATCTACTATTAAAATTCTCAAAATATGGTATTAATTGTGATTTGTCGATAATATCTCTAATTTAACTATAAGCATATCCTAATTTTTAGCATTTTATAGGGAATATGTTTTGATCTTTTTAGTCGCTAGCTACAAAATTAATTGGACAGAGTAGGACATCTACTAATTTTATGGAACAGTAACATTTAATTGCGAGTTTAAGCTTTTATACCAAAACCTAAATTAGTTTGGATCTATCAAACGAACATTTTACTTACTCCTGCTATTTAGTCAATTGGACTTAATAGTGACAAAAGAACGAAGCCTAAGTTGTTCTTCTTATGATTATATTGTAATTGGTGGTTGGTTAATTCTTATAATTTTGAAATACTGGAATTTTTATAATTACCTCAAAAAAATAAAAAATAAATAATTAATCTTCATGATTATGAATTATTTTTATTGAAGTGATATTTAACTAAGCTCTGCATTAATGCAGTGCTCTCAGATGCATTCAACACAAGAAGATGGCCTAAAGAAATGGCAATAACAGGTATTGTTTTCACTTTTCTTTTTACTACTAATAATTAATATATAGATTAACTATTTCTTTTTGAACATGAAATTATATGTCTCCTCGTTGATGGAAACGTATATACGACTGCTATGCCAACTTACGAAGGACTTACGTATTTGAAACTCTTCGTGCAGGATTGTTAATCACTGCAGTTACTTGGAGAACTCTCACTATATTTGGATAGAGAGTTTCTGTTTGTTTCTTGTTTTTCATTTTTTTACCTGTATTTTTTTTTGACAAACATGTACAAGTTTTGGGAACTTTATTCCAAGAAATGGAATTAAGGGAAGTTCTGATAATGCAGAATTTCATTATAGATTATCTGTAATGTGTATTTTACTTGGAACTTAAATTTGAATGAAAAATAAATAAATTAGAATTTCATGAGTTACAAAAGAGTCCGGGCATAGGGTAAATTACAGCTCTGAGGTAAAGGTCAAATTAAACAAAAATTTCTGAAAAATCCGTAAAAAGTTCTCTAGTTTGTATTTGTTTTGTGCAGAGAGGCGGTTTCGATGCACGACAATCTGATATTTACAAGCAAAGATAAACGTCTTATGATCATCTTGTTTCCAAATGTGGAGCCAAAATAGAACAAAATGAGTACAAACTGGAAAATATTTAACTAATTTTAACACCGCAAAAGTTGACGTTTAGAAAGATTAATAATTGAAGGACGGTTACATTTACCCAAAATCATGAGGGCCTTTTTGTAATTTGACCTTCGTAATTTGCCCTATAATATTTATATATCTAAGCAACTCATTTCCCATCATTTACAATAAAATCAAAAAAGCAACATAAAGTCAGGCAGGCATTACTGCTGGAAAGATAAAAGATATCAAAGATGATAACCAAATGTTCCAATATCCAATCAAATTTCATACCACAAAATTTCATAAATTAAAACAGAGAGCCAAGTTATTTGCCGCTGCAGTCAAAATTATCACAAAATTACCAAACCCGATAAATAGATTGAAGTTACGAAAACAACAGAAACAAAAACAGCACTTTTATCTCTTTGTCCGCTCACTAAGTGCGAACCCCTCTGTTAAGACTAACCATCCTTGTCGAAGAATCCATTTGTCCACCTCTCGCACTCGATCCCGATTGATAAACCCGGCCAGCCCCATCCTGATGCCGCTGGTTCTGATAACCGCCGCGCCCTTGCCGGTTATCCCTATTGTAGCCACCACCTCTGCCGCCACCGGCATTATACCCACCGGTCCTCCCACCGGAGCTCCCTTGCCTGCCCTGATTAAATGAAAACTCCTGCCACCTACTGCCGCCACCTCCACCGCCAGCTGCAGCGGCATAATCCTGCCCCTCCTTGCGCCTGAGAGGAAGCCCATCCAAACCACCGCCCCCAATCCTCGATTCAATTGCCCGCTCGTTCGTCTCAGCAATAATCGCCAGCTTCTCAGTCAACCGGAAAGCCAGTGCCTGCAATCTAGTGTGCTCAACCTCATGGAATACAATGCACCCCGTCGGCTGGTCCCAGCTCGCATGGAGCTCCTCGTTAATCATCATCTTACTAACAATGCTTCGGGTCTGCGAATCCGAGAGGTCAAACATCTTGGAAAGATGGTCAAGGCTCAGAGAATCGTACGAGGCTGAGTAGGTAAACAGATAGGTCCTTAGAGCTTCTTCCTTTATCTTAGCCTTGAGCATTTCAAGAACAATGTCCTTGTTTCTGAGCAGCCTCCAAACATCGAGGGATTTTATTACAGCGAAGGCCTTGTCGAAATCGCCCTGCTTGAGCGCACGTGTGGCGGCCATGACGTGGTCCCGCACGTTTTCGGGTGGGCCCGTGAATGTCTGGCGGTCACTGACTTCGAGAAGCCTTCGGAAGCTCTTGCTTATGACCTTGCGTTTGGCATCATGGGCGTTGGCTGCCATGTTGGGTACCTCCAGCAGCATGGCACAGATAAGATGGACAGATTCCAAAAGCTCGAGATTTATGTGCATGTGATAAGGCATCTGACGCCTTCTCTCCTGTCGCTCCTGGATTTTTTGAGAAATTAATTAAGCTTGATACGTTTTCCTTGATATTTAAGTAAAAAAACATTGGCAGTTAAGAATTAGTTATCACAAGATATGATTTTTCAAAGAAACTTCTAAATGGGAAAAATCGACAGTTAAGAATTATGCAAAAGATGTTAACAGACAACATATTCCTAGCAAATCTTAGACAAAGGCCCTTGTATTATTTGATTTTTCAAAGAAAGTTCAAGTAGAGAAATAGACAGTTGGGAATTATGCAAGATGTTAACAATAAGCATATTTATAAAAAATCTTAGAGAGCACAGGCCACTAGTATTATTTGATTTTCCAAAGAAACTTTCAAGTAGAAAAAAATTGACAGTTAAAAAGAAAATAATACCTGTTCGGGAGTCTTCTCGTGATATCTGCTCTGTGATACACCTTGTGCAAGCAATTCCTTAACCCTACCAGCAGAATACAGCTCAGAGAGGCAACTGTGGCCTTCAACAACGAGACCAACCCTAAAAGCACACAACCCAAGCTGTGCCATAGCCCTGTTGAAGAGAATCTGTGTCGATATATCCATATGCTGCACACTATCCTGCAGGTGGCTCATCAGCAACAAATCCCGGGACGTCGAAAACTCATCCAAGATGGCGTGGTGGTAAATATCGCAAAGCATCGCACGTGCCTTTGTCCTCTCATCCCCATACTTGTAAATAAGTGAAACAAGTATGTCCATCAAAGTCCTGCTATTCTCCGGAAAAGTGGGCTTGCGGGGCAAAAGCTCGGGAGTCACAACAAATGCAGCGGGCCCCTTACTTTCCTCGACTGACTCAGCTTCTCCATTATCCAGCTCAGCGAGTTTCCTCATAGCATCATACACCTCCTGTGGTTTGTAATAAACGAGCTCGACCCGTTTAAGGGCCACCTTCGAAGCACCCTTGAAATCCCCGACCCGCTCCAGATACTCTTGCACATTCTGAGCAAGAACCGAGAAAGTGGGCTCGTCTTTGAGCCTCACAACATACTCGCGTGTGTGTGGATCAATAACCTGAAGACTCTTGAAATACTCCAAATCGATTTTTTCAAGAAAGGCCACCAAATTACCCCAAATTCGAATCGTGCCACTGTGGTCCGCTCCCTTTTGCGTCTCGTTTTCATCAGGTTCCACCATGTCGTCGACCACAATATTCGAGTACTGAGTCAGCATATCGAGAATAGTTAGCAGGTTCTGCACACACTGTTTCCACACGTTAATCGGCATGTGGCCGCTCAGATTCTGGTTAACATCGAACTGTGCAGAGACCACACTGAAAAGAATCTCGAGCTTCTGAGCAGGTGTCTTGGCAACCCTGGTTAGAAAAGTGAGCTGCTCGACCAATTCAATTCTACCGGTACCCTTTTTACCCCTGGCAGCAACAATCTCCTTAAACTTCTTGTTCACGGTGTCCCATGTAATCTGGCTGGGGTCCTTGAACTGTTTGTCCATCATTTTATCTTTCTTGCTCAACATCTTTTCCCACCCAGGTTCAGTTGAGTCCTTTCCGGTTTCTTCCTCTTCATCACTCTCGTCAGATTCAAGATTTGTGGGGTCCTCGTCAAAAACATCCTCGTCATCATCTTCGTCCTCATCCTCAGGTTCGGGTTCTTCATCGACTTTTTCCTCAAAAAGTTCGGGCTTTTCGCGACACTGGTTAATCAGATCTTCGAACTCCTTATTTTTCTTTTTGAGCTTCTGCTTCATTGAATTCAAAGCCTTGGCATTGCTGCTGCTCATTTTCTTTTTCGCCTCCTTATTGGCCAATGTCAGGTTCAAGAAATCCTCCAATGTCACGAGGGCCTTGATGTACAGATTTGGAGCTTTATTGGCTTCGGTCACCCTCATGACCTTTTCAAGCTGTTTGTTCATTTTCTCGAACCCTTCTTGCAGGCTGACCCAATCGTTGATTTTCATAGAGTTTTTCAATTGGTCGATTGTGGCCGACATTTCGTCGAAGCGTTTGTCCTTGACTCGCCGGACAACGCGCTTCTGACCTTCAGAATCATCACTGTCGCTATCGTTGTCGGCAATATATTTGTTTGGATTCTTATCTTGTGTGGGCTCCTCTGGTTTAGTGTCTTCTTGGTCATCATAATCACTCTCTTCCTCTTCGGTCTCACTGTCACCACCCTGCAATTCAGGAAAGTAAAAAAAAAAATCGTAAATTTTTTATATGTAAGAGTAGCGGATTTCATTCAAAATACCTTTTCTTTATCGACTATATCATCGGATTATAACCATACATCTCTAATTGACCATCGGTATATTAAAAAAAAAATCGAACAAGCTACGGATTTCAAAAATAAACAAAATTGAAAAACTTGAGATAAACAATTACTCGAAATCATAGATAACAAACCTGACTAAAGAATTTCGACGACATTGTCACTAGTAATCAGATAATGAACTTCTCAGCAATCTCCTAGAGAAGAAATCTGCATATAATTGACATAAAAAAAATTAATACAATTCAAATTACATCAAATCAATTTCATACAACGAACATAAATATATATATCAAATTTAATTCAATGTTGGCAGCCCTAAAATCAGTCAAAATTCAGATCCAAGATCCCAACTTTATTAGATAGAACAAAACCCTACCGGCAAAGATTAACCCTAGCGGCGAAACCAGATCCTAACGTTTTTAGATACACAGGCGAAGATTAACTCAAGCGGCGAAAACCCCCCACAGAATAGATATATGCATACACCTATACATACATACATATATATATATATATATATTATATATAAACAGAGACGAACCTGATTGGATTGGCGTCGATGAACTGAGGTAGAGTAACAGAGAACTTGCGTTGCACGAGGAAACCCTAATTCTATCTTGTTGTATTTGTATTAAAGGATTTTATTGTACTGGGCCTGGCCCATTTAATCTTGACCCACCGACCCGGTTTATTTGATTATCGTTACTTGACCGGATTATGGGTCAAAAAGATTTTATAATTCGGATCCTATTTTTATTTTCGATTTTAAGTTTTAATTATTTACTATTTGTCACATTTATACTATTATAATATTATTATTAAGATCTACAATTACCCTCTCAGTTATATTTTTTTGCCAATTATACCATTCTTATTACTTTATATAATTAAACCCTATTTTCTTTATTTTATAAATAAGATTCCTTCTACTTTTTCTTTATTTTATAAATAAGATTCCTTCTACTTTTTTTTTTGTTTGGATAATTAATTGCACTTTAATTGTCATTCAAATTCCCTCATCAATTTTAGAGTAATTGAAATAAATATAAATAAATAAATAAAAGGAGTAAAAAATCTTCTTATTTTAATTTTAAGATTGCCTTTTTTTCCAAAAAAAAAAATCATATGTTAATAAAAAAAATTAGACATAGTTACCTTTATACTACACCTAATTTTTATACTTGATGAATTTAAATGGTAGATTTACACATAACCACACACACCCATGTGTATGTGTGCTTAGTGTGTAGTTATTTAATCAAATAAACAGTTCAAATCACCACCCGATCTAAATAACCAGATGTAACATCTAACTCCCTACAGATTGACTATCGTCATACATTTGTTGATTTACTTACAGATTAGTAGCACATCATACAAGATAGTCACCAACTAAGTTTGCATGGATATATATATATATATATATATATATATATATATATATATATATATATATATAACCAAAAATTATGGCATGATCCGAAACATCAACACGGGAAGAAACTTGTAGAAAGAAATTACTGCTCGGATAGAAAAAACCGCATGACGAAACTCGAGAGAGACCAAATACAAATGATGCCGAGAAACTGAAGAACGTTGAGAAGTGTGTTTAGCGAACCGTTTATAGCGAGGTTGTGTGATGTCATCTCCGCTCCTCTAACAGTGAATGACAGGGCTGTCACCAATTGCGCTGCCCTATTCAGCTGGTGCAACCTATAAACCTTCGTTTTTCCGGAAAAAAAAAAAAAAAAAAAAAAAAAAAGGGAAATTGCATTAGTTATAAAAAAATATTGACTTTAAATGTAGCAGGCAAGTTTCAAGAAATATCCTTGATGATATTTTGTGAGTAAAACTTGGAATAATCGCTTATTTCTATAAAAAATTGAATATTTGCAAATGTTCTAAAAACTTGGATTAAATAGACGATTTATTAACTGTTGAAAAAAACTCGATTTATACAAGAATAACAAAAGGTGGTGTTTGGAAAAGCTATTGAAAAGTGGTTCTGAGCTTATTGGGGCTCATAATCACTTTTGAAGTTTTTGCAATATCAACTTTTGCTTCTACTTGGACTCGAGAAAAAAAACCAAAAAAAAAAAATTGCATCTCTTTGATAAGTTGTTTTAAGGTAAAATATAAAAAAGCACCCATGGACCAATTTCTCTTAAAATAAGTTGCTTAAAATCGATTTTTTCATGGAGTTGCAAACAACACTCAACTTTTAGAATCAAGCACTTGTCATTAACTTAAGGTGGTGTTTGCAAAAGATTATTTAAAAGCAGTTATGGATTGCGAAATTAAGTTGGTTTTAAGTGCTTATTTCTAAAAGTTGGGGGTGTTTGCAAATTAACTTAAATTGAAAAAGCAAGGTCATGGGTGCTTAACAAATTATAGCTTAAATTACTTATTTTAAGAGAAGCAAAAGCAAAAGTTCATTTTGCAAACACTTAAAACTAGATTATGAGCTAAAAAAAGCTCCTAATCTATTTGTAAAAGCTTTTGCAAACACCACCTAACTCATAATCGCCAACTTCTGCTTTTCTAGAAGCTTTTGCAAACACCACCAGAGTGAACAAATGTCTAATGTAACTGTAAGCCTAAGGAAGCCGTTGCATAGATGCTTTCAGGATAATGAACTTTAAAAAAAAAACTTATTTTAAAAGAAGCAAAAGCAAAACATATTTTTCGCAAAACACTAAAAAACAAACTACGAGTACAAAAAAAAAAGCTGAAAATATGTTATAGAAACAACTAAAGAAATAGCATATTATTATTACGCATGCATGTCAAAATACGTGAAAATTTGGCTGAACAAAGTAGGCGAATTAAAACTTACTTGGAAGATTATCGGAATGGCGGGACCCGATGGAGAGCTAATACGTTTTGCATATTGCTCGAACGCATATTGGACGACAATTCCAACAAGGTAAGGAGCCAAAGTAGCAGAAGCTGCGGGGCCCGTCCAAGGCCAGACGAACCCCATCGTCACCATAGGTATTATAAGACTAAGTACCAAAACAGCAACAGAAGCTATCCTCTCTCCATAATGAGTTTCGATTTTTCGAGTTTTTGATGGCTTTTTTGTAGATTTTCGAAGATGGCCCATCAGAAGGATAAAAACAGCTACCCCGCAGTAGAAAAGGGCTTCCGTGAAGAACAATATTAGAAAGTCTGCAACAAAGAATATCGATTAAATAAAAAAAAATTAAGAAAGAAATTGGAAGCCTTATCTAAAATGCGTTTTTTGACGGAAAGATAATAGACAATCTAATATCGGGTAAAGTGGACTTTATTACAAATCGATTCAATTGAAGCACTTGTAAAATATTCTAAAGTCTCGTTTGCGGATTTTGATCGGATTGATATGATTGATTAAATTTAGTAGGATAACACTATTCATAATACATAATGTAATGTGAGATTGTTGCATGTTTGGAATTTATAATTATCTATAATCAAGTGTTTCGGGATATGGATTAACTAGGATAGCTGATAAAATGTCTAAAGTACCCCCAATTTAATAGGTTATTTTTGTCCGATTTGAGGGGTAAAGAAGTAAATATCTTTTGTTGGTTTCCACAATAAAACTTGGATAGTATAATAATAGGGGATTGAGTGACTAGTAGTCCTCCATTTGCATGATAAATAACGGGGCATAACTTTAATCTTGGATCGAAATCGTCCTTTTCAAACACTTGACACTATAGGATTAAACAACAAATCATGCATAATCCACTATCCCAAACGAGGCCTGAGAGATATTATTTAACCAGTCATATTTAGGTTTTTAATTCACGCAAAAAAAAAGAAAGAATAAGTGCTGAAGATGTATTCAGTAACTCAGAGAGAAAAAGTTCTTACCGGTTAATAAAGAATCCTCGAATATAGTCGAAAGTATCCTTCTCAAATAAAGCGACGGAAATATGAAAGATGCAACGAGCACAGTAGGACCAGCAAACCACAATAGGTAATTTCTATTTTTCTCAGGGGTCGAAACGAGAATTTGATCTTCGCCTCGGTTGGTAGGTCCATAAAACGAAATAAATCCCGATTTTCCGTCGGCTCTTTCAGTAGTGTGACGGTGTGAGGTATCGGTGGAAGTGGTGTCTTCAGCAGATGGAGGCTGCTGCCCCTGCTCGAAATTGTCGAGGTCAATTTCGCTGTGTGATTCTTGATTTTCGGAAGTGGCAAAGAGAATGCATCGCCTCTTTGCTAATGTTTCTGTTAGCTTTCTATGTGTGAACTGGCACGACGTACTAACTAACATGAAAAACGAGGACAGTCAGAATCAAAATGGTCTACAAAGTGTTTGTAATCGGAAAAAAAATGTATTGAGAGATAAAGGTTAGCGAATTAGATATAATGAAGGTAACCGTAACACTAAAACGTCTTATATGAATTTATTGTGTAGGAAATTTAACAAATTATTAGCTACCTTTAAGATTTCTCGAATGTTCGACACCTTCAAACAGTCCCAGCCTTGAGTTCAACTGAAAATCAGTACAATGTATTATTAGAACAAATATTTTATTTAAGATATTCCATCACATAAAAAAGAACTGACGAAACGAACAGTTCACAAACATCAAGTTAAGCTAGAGATTTCGATGAAGTAAATTAATACTATCTTCCGCTATGAGATCTCGACACCAAAATACTCGGACATTGGCTTATGCGCATTCTTGTTTCTGTTATACCTCGTAAAACCGTTTCATTTAGCCATATGTGGTGCTTAGTTGACAAGTTAAAGGGACTTCTTTGCAAGAAACATGACAAGTTAATATAGTGTTAGGGTAAATTACGACCACCCCTGAGGTAAGGTCAAATTACGAAAAAACTCCTCATGTTTGGGCAATTACAAACACCACCCTCAACTGTCAATCTTCTTACCCGTCCACCCTTATGATGTCAAATTCAACAGAATTTTTTAAATTCCGTAGAATGTTATCTAGTTTGTACTCGTTTTATGCAAAAATGCAATTTTTAATGCATCTGAATTTGATATTTTCAAGCCAAGAGACACATCTAATGATCATCTTGTTTCAAAATGTGGAGCTCGAATGCAGTAAAACGGGTAAAAACTGGAGAATATTCCACATAATCTAGAAGATTCCAATAAATTTGACACCACAAGGTTCGACTTGTAAGAAGATTTATAGTTGAGGGGTGATTGTGATTACCCAAACACGAAAGGTTTTTTTCGTAATTTTCCCTTATCTCAGTGAGCGACAGTAATTTACCCTATAAAACAATACAGTATTTCCTAATGGATAACTAACAGTTCAACATAGACCATCTAAATTTGGAAGAAACCACTTCACTTCACTTCACTGTGTGAGATTCTTCACATCATATTTATTACATTTTCGTCCTTAAATCTTTCTGACACTGAACTATGTAATAGAAGAAAAAAAAAAATTCAACATCAAAATTGATAATCTAAGGCCAAACCCACATGATTTTACTGCTATCAAAACAATTACAAAAAACAAATCTCTTTATTAATAATCATCATGTAATTACTTGCTTAAAACAATTAAAAAAGAAGCAGAGTGCATACCTTGAGTAATTCCTTCCTCTGACAAGGTGAAGAACTCGTAGAGAGACATGAAAATGAAGGACCAATTCTCATTTTCGCTGCCATTTTTGAACTGCTACTGCTACTGCTACTGCTGAAGAGTGAGAAAGAAAGAAAGAAAGAAAGATGGATCCTTTTTTCACGATTTCAAGAACAACCCTTTTGATTTTTGATGAATATTAGCAAATAAATCGCTGAATTCAGTTCGGAGAATCTAAGGCGCAGATAAACAGATTTTAGGCAGAGAAAGCGGCTGCTTTGTTCTTTCTCGAATGTGTTTGTTTTTTTCCTTTTAATTTTCTTTCGACTGTTCCTAAGGGCATGAAATGGAAGAAAGTTTTCAAATTTCTACTTCAATTAAAAGAATTAAAAAGAAATTCGATTTTGAAACAAAGATTTTTTAATTCGATATCTAATTTCCGTTTCTTTTTTCCCAAATATATATTTAGATCAAAATTGGGATGTATATAGTCGTTACGTACTGTAATTTGGTCTCGTTTAGTTGGGGAAATTAATTTTTATTTATGATGCACCGAAACTTCAATCTGCAGGCGTTTTTACGTTTTGGAAATTCAAATTTTCAAGACACCTGTCGTAAACCGTTTCGGAACCGTTTCTATAAGTCTTTTAAAAGTTTCGTAGACGTTTATGATAATAATGAAAAATTGGAAACGCATTTTCACACAAAATAAATCCAGATTTCATTTTAAATAAAAACTCTGAATTGCATACGCTTAAAAAAATCTTAAATATTATGTCTTCTTTTCACTTTTAGTGGTGTTTTAATATTTTTGTAAATGTTCATTATATACTAAAATAAAGGTATATGCCATAAATGTAATTTGTAGAATGATACTAAACATTATAAATGCACCCCAACATTAGAAATTATGAATGCACCCCTATATTTGTATTAGTTATGTGATTCCCCACGTTCTCGTATCCAACTCTTTGTAAAACGGAGTTCCCCGTGTCCACGTTTCCGTGTCTGTGCTACATAGCATATTATTAATTAAATAATTGGACGTTATTTGATGTTTGGTGTTCCAACTTACCGGGTCGATACGCAAATATTGTATTATCCTGACGTATCTTGTTTTCTTTTTTGGAAGTCGCGCAGTCTAATAAAATAAGGTTTTCAGTAGATTACTTAATCTTATTTTGGCTAATTTTGGCAACCAACGAAACATTTGGATACTGCATTTTACCCTTTTAAGTTTCCATATAAATAGCCCACAACCCACCCAAAATGTCTGGAATGCCATACATTAGATGATTTTGTATTTTCTTTTATTCTTCTCCATTCTATTTGTACATATAACCAAACACCCCTTATTCCTCCTCATTGTATATTATAATAATAGTTCTCAAACATGACCTAATCTTTTCAAAATTACGGAGCAAAAGACAATCGTCATCTTCAACATATGCCCTTTTTTGCACCACCGTAGCTCTGACCATCTACATTGCTACTATTTTAGCTATTTGCCCACGTTTGAAAAAATAGACGTATATGGTTATAGTCAACAACACTTGGTTGAAGTGCTAGGATGTTGTCGCCATTAAAATCATCAGCTCTTTTTCATTTCAATCAAGATAATGAGACTATGAAAGAGCTTATACATATAGTAGCAGAAAAGTGTGGTGCCACAGATCCAGATTCATTAGTACTTCAATACCTAGTCCCACGTAAAAGATTGTATGTGTCTGTAACGTGCGTACGATGATGAAGATGCATATTTGATATTGAAGATGCACACCGTGACATTATAATTATTTCTCAAAAAAGACCACTTACTTAGTTTTGTCGGGGGGAGAAAACTCATATTCCCTGTTTCAGTAAAAAATAAATAAAAAATTCCCAATTTTCCTCAAAATAATTTTACCTAACATTTTACCTTGCTACCAAATATAAAAATCAATTACCTAGTATTTTAACATTTTTACTGACTATTTTCCTTGAACCAAACAGAGCCTAAACGAAAACAAACGCATTGCTGAAAGAGAAGTACATTCTAATACGAAACATACAAGCAACAACCAATCAAGATTGCTACATCAACAGTACCTCAACAAAGAGTACCTCAACAAAGACGAACAACAATAATAATTAAAAAAGAAAAAAAAAAAGAAAGACAATTCAAGAATAAAAACTAAAACATCAAAATGACAGCAGACACACATCTTTAACTGAAAAAAAAAAAAAGAAAAAAAAAAAAGGAAACTATCCTTGTCCAGGTGGCGGGTAAATCGAGCTTAGACCTGAGCAGTACCTTCAGTAAATTTAGGGTCCTCACATCTGTACCTCCCATCTGGGCCGATACCAAATCCCTTTGGATCAGCAAATACATTCTCGAGCAATTGACTACGAGCTGGCACTGGACTTTCCTCTGCAAACTCAACAGCTTCTTCGAGTTCCTCATCTATCTTCTTCTCTATGGCCTTTAAATCTGCTTCACTTGCCAAATTGTTTTCCAATATGTATTTCTTTAGTGCAGCGATTGGATCTCTCGTCGCGTAATGAGCCTTCTCAGCTGCCAAAATTCAAATTTAAAAAAAAAAAAGTAGTAGTTATATCGTAAACTCTATGAATTACTGTACCCAACATTACGGAAATTCCCAAGTTTATGATGCCTATAGTGATTCTTGATGTTTAATAAGAAGCATATAAAGACAGTGGCTTTTATTAAAGGGTTTTATTGCAATCAACAATACCTGGCGTTTACTCTAATTGCTTAAGAACTCCTCGCGTTATAAATATTAGCAAACACCCCCTACTATTCAATTTTTCTAGCAAACTACCCCCTAAAAACTTACCATTTAGGGGTTTGTGTGCTTATAAAAATGCATCATAGGGGGGTTTTGCTAAAATATTAATAACACAAAGATTTCATTTAGCAATTCAATGTAACACAGGGGGTACTAAATGCAAGAAACTCGTTTATTAAATCATCTTTGGGTTATCAGCTATAGGCAACTTACACAAACTGCACATTTCAAGAATAAGCAGACTATACCTAATTCCGTATCAAGTGCACATAATTTATCTATGATTTCTCCATAGATTAGATGAACGCTGCAGATATACATAACGTAAAATGCATTGATTTCCTATAACATATCAGAACAACAAGACGGGATATCCCAGACTACTCAATTCATCAAAGATTAGCAAAATTATTTCCTAATATTTATGGAACAATCATGTGTTATGCGTATATCTCTAACTGCGGGTAAGAGGAAAGTACACAATAAATATCAAGAACAACTCTATACTTCTCCGAAACTTCCAAAACAAAAACCATATTAACGAGTTTGAAAAAAAAGGTAAAAGAATTGCTAACCAGGGTCACGAAGCTCATCAGGGTCAGCCAAAGAGTGCCCTCTGAACCTATAAGTCTCGCACTCAACCAGAGTGGGGCCCTCGCCTCTCCTAGCCCTACCAACCGCCTCCTTCGCCACCTCCCTCACCTTCAACACATCCATACCGTCAACATGCACACCCGGCATCCCAAACGCGGGACCCTTCTTCCAAATCTCCGGATCCGACGTGGACCTCAGATGCGACATCCCAATTGCCCACAAGTTATTCTCCACAACAAACACAATCGGAAGCTTCCAAAGCGCAGCCATGTTCAAGCACTCGAAGAACTGCCCGTTATTACAAGTCCCATCTCCGAAAAACGCCAAAGTCACCTCATCACAATCCTCTTTAAAGACCTCCCTCTTGTACTTGCTCGTAAAGGCTGCTCCAGTTGCAACTGGGATTCCTTCGCCTATGAAAGCGAACCCACCCAAGACGTTGTGCTCTTTGGAGAACATGTGCATGGACCCACCTTGGCCTCTGCAGCAGCCTGTGGTTTTGCCGAAGAGCTCGCTCATGACCTGGCGGGCGGGTACGCCTTTGCTGAGTGCGTGGACGTGGTCACGGTATGTGCTGACCACGCAGTCTTCTTTCTTGAGGAGCTTTATGAATCCCGTGGAGACGGCTTCTTGGCCATTGTAGAGATGGACGAATCCGAACATTTTGCCTCGGTAGTACATTTGGGCGCACATGTCCTCGAATGCCCTGCCCAAGATCATGTCCTCGTACAGTACCAGTCCCTCTTCTCTCGTTATCAACTGCATGCAAAGACACCCAATTTAGAACCCATCATTTCGTTTTTTATTAAATGGCCTTTATAAATGGTCTACAACCGAACCCTTAAATACTACCCTATGCACCGCAGTGTCACTCGAGCAGTAATTGAACCCTTTAGAACCCATCTAATTTTACTTCACATATAATGCAGCAATTGAATCATAGTTCATAATCAGGTGAAGATAGAAAACAATTGCAAATAAGGTGGAAAAAAAGGGAGACTAATTTGCAGACTGTAACTAGGAGATCAGAAGCACATGCAAAGAGAAAATAATACAAAGAAATCATTTGGACAACAAAAAACGTTTTTTTTTTTAAATTAATTTATATTTAGATATAATGCAGTAATTGAATCATAATCAGCTGAATTTAGAAAACAATAGCAAACAATAAGAGAAAACACACACAGACACACACTAATTTGCAGACTCTAAATAGGAGATCACAAGCACATGCAATGAAAATTAATAAAAAGCAAATCAACTAGCTATCAGAAGCATACCAAAGCTAATCTACCATAGCGGTGCAAAACGAAATAAAAATTGGAAATTTAAAAAAAAAAAATGGTACCAGATTGGAGAGAGAAGAGCTGGACTTGAGCTTCTTCTCCTTGACGACATCCGATGAGACAGCAACGACGGCGGCGGATCGGTGGCCGACGGAGGAAACAGCCTTGTTAACAGAAAAAAGCTTCTTATTGAGAGATTTGGAACCGAAAAACGAGGAGGGGCCCATGAATTTGCAGGAAGAATCAGACTTTTCGGCAGATCTGAGCGAGTTCGTGGGCAGAGGGCCATGGACGATTTTGGGCGTCGCCGAACAAGCCATTTTGGCGTAGCAATGGGAAATAAGCAAATGGGTGTAGAATTATCGCCGGAAAATCACCGAATCTAGGGT
Organism: Erythranthe guttata; assembly: GCF_000504015.1. Next base: position 279,308 of record NW_012195021.1, read on the forward strand.
AGATCGAGAGAGAGAGGGAGAAAAAAGGCAGAAGATAAATAGAGATTGAGAGGGGGGAAGAGGGCGGATGAATGAATGAATGAATGAATCGATGGGAGAAAGAAACAAGAAATTTTTATGATGGATGGGGGCGGAGTATACAAGAGTGTGTTTGTGTGTGTGGAAATAACCGTCAAGAGTGTGTGTGTGCCATTTGTGCTTTTTGGTTCAACTTTTTCCCCATGTTTCTAATTTTTATTTTTATTTTTTATTTTTTATTTTTTATTTTTTATTTTTTGGTGTCACAATTTTTTTAACAATAAATTCATAATAGAAAATATATTACAAATAACACTTGATAAATGTAATTTAAAAAATGGTAAATAGCACTTAACCCGACTTGTATTTACAAGTTTTTTGTGATTGTAATATCAGCACATAATCCCATTTGCGGTTTATGGGGTAGCTTTTGTTAGTTTTTTCGTCAAATTTAACCGTGAGTCTCAGACGTCAAAGTTTTTTTTTGTTTTTTTTTCTTTGCAGATGATCACCTTGAAGTTTGACACGTGCAGTTAAATTTGACGGAAAAACTAATGGAAGCTACCCATAAACCACAAGTGGATTATATGCTGATATTACAAGCACAATAAAATCATCTGCAAAAGCTTGTAAACACATGTCGGGTTAAGTGCTATTTACCCTTTCAAAAAATATATAAAGAAATATCAAGCTATAATTATAGGATGAGTAGTTGGTCAGATCTAGTATGGATCATACATGGACGGTAGTTGGAGTCAGCGGCTCTCCCAAGGTCCCTCCTCTGAGATCCCTGGGGAAGAGGATCAAGTTGGCCCTTGCAAACAGCTTGATGCACTATCTCCCTTCAACCTTTTGAGCGAAATGCGGTAAAAGAAAAGGAAGGAAAATTCATGGACCGACCCCATCATCTCCACCCCGTAGGAACTACGAGATCACCCCAAGGGCGCCTTCGGCGTCCAGGGGTCACGGACCGACCATAGAAGACTGTTCAATAAGCAATTATAATTTACAAAATTATGAAAAAAAAAAAATTGAAAAAAACCTTTAAGAAAATTTAGGTAAAATTCGTAAAATGATTATTTTGTATTTGATAATTATATGTTTAAAAGTTTCAATATTTAATTAAAACAAAATTTTGTAATTGTGTATTCTTATTTATGTGGTTTTACTTATCCACAATCTTGACTTAATTAGTCTAATAAAGTTACGGTGTTAACTGACCCGAGTTTGAACTCATTTTGCCAATATTTCTATATTCACAAATGATTTAACGCGTGCACATATGATTAGCGTAGTATACTTTATATTCTGATCCGTATCTTTATAAGATCAATTTCAAAGAATAACATAACATAATGTCAAATAAAAATAATCATTTTTTTAATAGGAAAAATAATCAACATACACCCACTCTTTCATCCACATTAATTACATTTTCAGCTACTAACATCTTTTAAAAGCTGGATTTATTTTTAAATGCCTATTTTAAAATACCTAATATACGGTAAACTTTGACCTCGTTTGGTTGACAAGATAAAATTATCTAAGATAAAATTAAATAATCTAATAAAAACTCAATTATATTATCGGACATCGGGATGTTCAACCAAAAAAACTCTCTAAAAGGCAAGATAAGCCATAATAACATAATTTTGACGAGTCGACCCGACAAGTTATGAAAGATACCAAACATCAGATAAACTTCAATTATTTAGTTTATCACGACTAATCACGGAACCAAAGGAGGCATAGGATTCATCATATTAATCAACATTGTTGTTGAGCTAACTGCCAAATTGTGTAGTAAATAGTTCACCTGCCCTACAAACTATGAAACAAATGAACTCACTAGCCCCATTTCAATTCAAATTGATTTAACATCTCAGTTTTACAAGTGCATATATATATATAGTTATGCTTACAAAACAATACAATCGCTAACCTTCTATTTCGATGCACCTACAAGAACAAGAAACGCTCGAAAAATAAACCCCAGTGCAAAAAGGGGTTCCTCTATTGCCTGTGGATATTTCACCCATAACGAACTGACTAATCAAAAAACACAAAAATAAACAACTTGTGCTTTTCTTTTTTACCAGATATCTTGAACGAAACGAGTGGACCCTATATCAGATTAGCCCTTTTCAGAAATCTGATTGTTCTGCAGTAATAAGGCCAAATCGATTCAACAAAATCGAGATATCTCTCAACGAACCACCCCTGCAAATCCTTCATTCTGTTCTTAGTCAATTCCTTGTAGTCCGTGTTTTTTATAACTGCCAGAGGTTCGAATATATGCCTTCTCGTGGCTTCGTTTAGCTTCCCATTTACAATGTGATCGTGTACCACAAGGTAGTATACGGGCAAGTTCTTGACTAATTTGGCCGTTTGTTTGAAGCTGAACCCATAGACTTTACATATTGCTCGAAACATCTTTACGTAGAGAGCAGCAAATAACGGTCCAAGAATCCATAGGGGGGTCAATTCTTTCGATACTTTCGACCCGTACGCAACGTAAACTGCAAGGTACAGAGGAGTGCTGCAAATAAAAAGCAGAACGGTCATTAACAAATTAAATGATACCGTAACTTAGTGCTATCGTAACGAACCATCATACTTACAATAGTAACAAGGGTATCATAATCGTTGCATTCAAACTGACAAAATAGCACCAAACCGCCTTCAGAATTTCACTTCTGCCCTGCTTTTTTAAGGAGTTCGGAATTTCGGATGTTTCCACAGAAGAAGGTTCTTCAAGAACTTCGTCCACGTGTTGGGCTTGTAACGGCGTACGCAGTAACATCAACCAGCTTTTAAATAAATTCTGTATAGCGAGGGACCTGGATATTGTTTCATCTGCTGCTGTGCTTGGAGTAACATTCTGTACCTTCGAAGATTCCAACGAGGAAGCTTCGATCGTATTTTCCAAATAACCAACTTTTCCATTATCCTTCGAGCTATTAGTTCTGATGCCAGAATCATTATATGAGTTGCTTCCTTTGAAAGCAGATATTTTGAATGAATTCGACTTTGATCCAAGAACACGAGAAGCTCCTACACTGGAATCAAGACATCCGATCAGTTTTAATTTCATCATGAAGGGAAAATTACAAACGATAATTTGAGAGATTAAGCGTAAAAAAGATGCCATCCTATTTCATAAAGACAGAGCTTAAGCAAACAATCAACATAGGTCCTCCTAATCGCCCATATAAATTAAATTGCACATGAAATTTTCAATGAATATATATTTTGGAAACATAATTTTAAAGTTCTAAGTGCAAAAAAGCTCTCACCTCGAACAAGATCTGCATTTCAAAGAGATAAATCTATCTTTCCTCCCTACTGAATGGAATGTTGGTGCAAAATGTTTTAACTTGCTTCCTCTGCTCCACGATGAAGGGACTGACGGGAAAGTGCTACAAGAACCCTGAATAAAGTCGACAGAAATAATTTTTGTATTTAATCGGGCAGAAAAAAAATTGAAAATAACTAAATGCTGCATGCTTCAATTCTGAAACAGAATCAGAATCCGCCGAATAAAATTCAAGTAAATCTGGACGTAGAAAATGACTAAATAGTTATATAAATATTCCATTCAAAGTAGTATATACCATGGAACGTAAGTAGAAACTTCACTTCACAATTGTAGTTAAATACTAGTTTTGAAATGGTTTAGACGATTGTAAAAATTATCAACGACTAAGTTCCTTTTTTTTTGGTAGATTACTTCAACAAGGTCAAATAAGAAAAAAACAGAAAACTTGTTTCTACCTAATAATGCATCTTCGATCACTTGCACACACATTAATTACCCAACTCAATACAAATTTACATGCTATTGGACCGAAAATACAAAAGGTCGATACGTTTGGCGTTTACGTAATAAAATATAAGCAGCTATTATTTATTACCTTCAACTGATGGGTTGCCGATGCCATCTTCTACACGATAGGATCACTAACATCTCAACATGAGTTCATATTTGCTTAAAGAAATCCAAAAACCCTGGAAATAAAAATTTCATCTTTAATTGCCGGGTGAAAAGTTATCGAATCGAGATATTTCTGAATTGAAAGCATAAAAATCGAAATACCACAACTCTGTTTTCCCTTTCTCTTTCAAACACAATCTCGAGACCATACATTTAAAATAAAAAATTAAGTTTCAGAAAGGAAGAAAATTACAAAAACAACCAAAATTGCAGAAATGGAATAAGAGAAGCAATAATTAAAAAAAAAAAAAAAAAAAAATCGCATGAATCATCATTTGACATCCAAGCCTGAAAATTGCTTTTTCAACTTTCCCCCAAATTCAAAAAAAAAAAAAGAAAATCTCTACAACATCCAAAAACCCATAAACAAAACAAATGAGCAGAAAATATCCATATAAAAATAAATTTGAGTAGAAAGTATATACCTAAATAGATAGAGCAAGAGAAGAAGAGAGCAACAATACGATGAAACTGTTGAGGCGGCGAGACGATTGGTGCTGAATACTAGAATTTCTGAGTTGTTTGGAGTTTTTTATTTCTTTTATTTTAATTTTTTTTATGTTGAGAGAGAATTTGCAGAAAAAAGATGAGATTCGGATAGGGGGAAAGAGAGGGGGGAAAGGATAAAATTTGTGAAATTAGGGCTTTATCTTATGAAATTTTACCACATGAAAAATGATTTGTTTATTGTTTTAGTGGTGTGGGTCGGTTCTACGGCTTCTTTTTATTATTTATTTATTTATTTTTATTGTGAAAGAAATTAAGATCCATTTTTTATTTTTTATTTTTTATTTATATATAAAGTGTTTAATTTTGAGTTGATGGTGCTATAGAGATACTACATTATTCACAGTGAGCTAAATTGAAAATAATAATTTAGAGGGTAACCACGGTTACCCATATGTAAGGTAATTACAATCACCCTCTCAACTATGAATCTACTTACACATGTAAGGTAATTACGATCACCCTCTCAACTATGAATCTACTTACACGTTCATTCTTGCGGTGTCAAATCTAGTAAAATCTTCTATACTATGTGGAATATTCTCCAGTTTGTACCTGTTTTACCCCATTCGAGCTCCAGGACGTACCTTTTAACTTGTAAATATCAGATTGTGGTGCATCAGAAACTATATTTTTTTTACACAAACATATACAAATTAGAGAATATTCCATGGAATCTACAAGATTCTGTTAAATTTAAAACCATAATAGTTGACTTGTAAAATGATTCATAGTTGAGGAGTGATTGTAAATTATAATTACAGAAACAAGAGGGATTTTTTTTATTTGAGCCGTGCTTGCCGTAATTCACCATAATAAAAAAATAAAAAAAAAAAAAAAAAAAAAACTTCTCCACAAAATTTTCATGAGAAAAAAATGAAGTAAAAATCACAAAGCAAAAATGCATTCAAATCGCACCTGCAAGGCGAATATAATCAATAACAGTAGTAGCAATTCCGACAGAGTGGACGAAAAAGAAACAAGGCACGAAGGATGACACCGTTCCAACAAAACATAGATTATAGAATAGACACTACAAATCTTCCCTTTTCTACTTTGTTCTTCGGCCAGTTACACACGAGGCACGAATCGACTACCCAATACACGAAACTGAGCTACACATTGTTAAGGTTACTTGCAAACCACGTCACCGCGTTATCGAAATCAATTTTACAATTGTAAAAATAGGTTACTGCATCCCCATAATTTCATCGATCTAACACATCACATCACTCAATGGTGTGCCCTAACCACGTGTCACCACCAGTCAAACAGATATACTAAGTTTTCTCTGTGAACTCAAAATAGAAGAGGCCCATATCTAAGCTGGGATTTTTATATTGGCTAATCAAGAAATAGAAGACGGGAAATTTTACTCAAATCTCACTTGTCAATCAGTTCCGACTTGAGTCCACATGAGCGGGCCCAGTTTGTCGCCTGTAAAAATTTCCTCCGCGTTTGGGTTGACTCTGACTCTGACCTCTTTCCCTGTGTCTTTGCTCCATACCTTCAACTCCATCAGCTGCTTCCTCAACTTTTTCGGTTTTGTTGTTGCCCTTGACGGGACCCACTGGATGGTACTCATAGTGCATGTTCTGCCTCTGCCTATTATCCCGAAATGTAGGCGCATTGTGCGGTCTGTTATCGTACCCTGAAGAAGACCAATCTCCACGGGGGTCATGGCCCCCTCTGACAGAACGATTCTGTGGCCTCACATTATTTCGCGTAGATCCCGATGGCATATTCCTATCAAGCTGTTGATCATCTGTGTTGAAATTAGGAGGTGAATCGCCAGAGCCAACTGGATCTTGGTTTGGAGAATAGGGACGACTTTTCGCTGGAGCGGGCTTCTTTTCTCTGTTGTTGAATTCTTGTTGATTGCCTAAAGTCGACTCCTCAGTCACATTACTCTTGACATTGGCATAATGATGACCTGGCTGAGTTTGACTGACGTGCGCCTTATGCTGAGGGTGGTCCTTCTTTGGGAACCTGTTGGTTTCTGTGGTCACAGATTCAGTTCCAGCGTTTCTGTTCACATGCTGATTGTTATTTGCGTTGCTCGAGTTCGACTTTGGTTGCCAGTGAGATGATGACCGCTCCCCGACAAAGTTACGATTCTCTTTTGAGATAAAAGTTCTGTCTGTCTGAATTTTGTCAGGTCCTGCAGATTGAATATTACTTCCATCAATTTCACCACTAGAAGTATTCTCAGCATCGGGATTATTTCCAGCGCCCCTATGGCCCCCCCGAGAGGGATGTCTCTTTCCTCTGTTTATTGCTCCCTGATCCTTAACCGAAGGATATTTGCTCGTATTTTTGGGCATATTATGGCCATCATCAGTTTCAGGTTTGACCAAATGAACAGAATCTTTAGATTGTTTAACATCCTTGGTTAGCTCCGATTTAAGAGACGGCTCAACATGTGCACCACCCTTCACATGAGATGAATCTGTCGAACTACCCCGTTGTTTCCAAGTCCCCAGCTCTTTTTTATGCTTGTTATGGCTCACATCACCCTCGTTAATCTCTACCGTAGATCCAACATGTGCAGCCATGGAGATTACAGGTTGTTCCCTCTCAGCAGCCTCGTTTGGTCTAGAAGAGCTAATTGAAGAAGTCAAAGGTTGAATATTTCCTTGCTGAGCCAGCTCCTTCGCTACAGGCTTCGGAACATATCTCTCCATTTCAGCCCTCTTGCCTTTCGAACTATTCTCTGCCGCCGCACTATCACCCTTCACCAAATAATCAGATTCCTGTGTAGATTTCTGACTTGAGTCAACAGAACCCTTAGCCTTGTTATCTGAACGCACAGGAGCCCAAACAACAGTATCACTGCCATGGTGCTTGTCGGTAAATCTATTAGCATGTTGATTTCTCGGCAATCGGCGAGAAGGGTGAGGTTTCCATTGATTGGATCCTTTGGTTTGAGATTCTTCATTGGCTAAAGAAGAGCCTACATCCTGAGACGGTGTTCCTCTATCAGGCTCAGCCACGGTTGATACAGAGCTATCCAATTTCGACAAAGAATCCTTAGATTCGCCATTTTTTACAGGCTCCTTGCCAGAATCAACGTCTGATATTACTGATGGTAAAGCAGGAACTGCAGTGGTCTCATCCAGTTTGTGCTTATGCTTACTATTACGGTTATGTTTCTTCCTTTGATGGGCAGAAGGCTCAACCACAGTACTAGACACGTTGGGCACATTTGACTCGATTATTTTGATCTCCCCTGATGGGCCATCATGTGGTGGAATATCTGCAATAGTATGACTTTTCTGTGCCTCGGATGCAACATGGGGGGCAGATAATTCACTCGAGCTCTTCTGTACCAAATTGTTCTGTTTTTGCTTATAACCGGTCCGCTTGGGCCTAGAGTTGCCTCCGTCATGAAATTGAGCTGCCACTTTTTTACCACTGTCAGCACGAGCATCTTCATTCACAGGTAAAGGAGACACATTGGACTCCAATGAACCTTCACGTTTTTTCTCCAAAGGCAAATTTCTTGACACTTGAACAGATTCTCCAGTCTGGTTTGCACTGCCGTGTGTGTCTACAGAAGCAACATCCATATTCCAACCAGGTTCTTGGAACTCGAGATCAGCCTTCACTGGTTCACAAACTGTTTGTGGTTCTTTTTGTTCTACTCGGATGTCACTGACGGCTTCAGTTTTCTCAGAATTCTTGTTTGCAGCTTCACCTGCGAGTGATCGCCGGTTTAATTCTTCCAGTTTAGCTAAAGCCTTGGCCTTTTGCTCCCTAATCCTTTCTTCCTCTTCCTTTTGTAGCTGAAGGGCACGTTGTTTAGCCAACTCTCTCATCTTGGCACGCTGCTTGAATACAAAAAGATAAGGTCACAAAGAAACTAAAAGATACATTATAAAAATGGAAAAACAGAACAAAGGTAGAGCATGAACCTGTGCCTGAATATCAATTGAGTCATTTGTTTCAATTAAATCTCCTTCAATCTTTCCTGCCGGGTTGATCATAGAATTCTCAGAAGCCTCCACTGCAACATTAGGACCATGTGCATTGATGTTAGGTGCAGCAGAATCAATATTAGTAGGCTTCCTTCGCCACCCATCGGCATCCTGACTATTGAACTTTCCTTTGCCACGATTATCTCTACCCTGCTCACCATTATATGGTCTCCTGTAATATAAAATAGAATGTGTCATTCCCATAGGAAGAAAAAAAATTTATGTCACAAAAAAAATTGTGTCAGACCTAGACATGACAGACATTTGTTGCATTGGCTTATCAGCAATCGGAACATTCATTTCCTGGGGAACAGATACATAATCTCTGGGAAGAAGAGTCCTATCTACAGTTCGAGTTGCATCACTAACTTCACCAGCTATTTGAGATCCTCTCCTTTCTTCTTCTTTGTTATAAGCACCGGAGGAATCATTTCGTCCATCAGTAACACGGATTTTTGCATTCAAGCCATCAATTTTCTGCATTAGTGCTGTTTTCTTTGCAGCAGCATTTAGTGTTGTATCTCTCTCACTGACAGGGGGTATCTGAGGCAATTCTGGAGAGAAAGATTGCACAATTCCAGATTTATTTGCCAAATTATCTTCCACTCCTTTCACATTACGTACACCTTCAAACGACTTCACTTTCACACTGTCTGTAGCTCTATTTTCATAACCGCGTGAAAAGTTATCGGTTGGTGGTGTTCTCCTTTGAGGAACTACAGCTTCTTCTGTGACCTCTTCAGCCCCCCACTCATTCTTTCGGTACGGTATCGTAGGAAGGCGACCTTTTCCAGAAAACAAGACATTAGGTTGCTGGTTGTGCTCCCGATTTTCTCCTTCCACTCTCTGGCCCTCATTGTGGTTCCTCAAAAGACCTCTTTTTGGTCCTTGAGTATTATCCTCTAAATGATCAGCTTCCGCATGCTCAGACAATGTTTTGCTAGCAGGACCACGCCCAGCACCTCTGCCGCCATGAGAATTACTAATATCAGGAGCAGGTGCAGGTGCAGGTGCAGGATAGCCATTATACACAGGTGGCCCTCCTCCAACACCCATAAAAGGAATATCCCGTTCATTGTTGCAATAGCCCATTGGTGGTCCATAATACCCCTCAAAAGCCATTGGTCCAGGTGGGCCATGGGGTCCAGGGGGGCCAGGGTAGAAACCTGGTCTAAATGGCATACCTGGTCGTGCATAGGCATCTGGCATTTGTGGGCGGTACAAATCACCGTTTTTGGGATGGGGTCCTCCTCTAGGACCTTGTGGTGGAACTGGCTGTGAACCCGCTAGAGGGGGTGGCGGCATCTGAGGGCGGTAATAAGGATATGGTTCCATTGGAAAACCACCAGGTGCAACAGGACCCCCAAATGGTGGGCCACGAGGACGCCCCCCATACCAACCGCCAGCTGGACCATTCATAGGAGGACCACGCCACGAGTCAAAATGCTGCGGCCCAGCATTGGCATTATAATATTGATGGTGATCACCATGTCGTTTCTCCATGCTTGGATGGATATCATCCTCTGCATTTTGGGAACCATCGGCCCTCCATGTATTCACGGTTCCATGCATTACATCTGCATGCAAAGAAGTAAAAACATGAGCATAGTTTTACGGGGACTAAATTACTGTTGGCAATTTAGAAGACATGTGTCCTGACCAGCCTGGTATTTTATGTTCTCTTTTTCCAGAGCTATTCTACCAGAAGCTGAGCTAGGACGGCCATCATCTGTCAAGGAAGTTGGCCAAGAGTCAGTACCAGAATATACTAATGGATCAATCAGAAACTTCGTGTTTACATGTGAACAAAACAAATGGCAACCAGAAAGAAGGGGAATCGGAAAAAAAAAAAAAAAAACACACTCACATAACCGAGATCATTAAAGTTACTTGTATTTTGCTGATATCCCATACACATAGGATTGTGCCCAATATACAGTGACCCAATTAAACCAAACAGGAGATAACATAGCCTCTAAAAATAGCATTGCTTTACAGGAAAATGATTGGTAGAAACAAGGTATTGGCAATACAAATGCACATAAAAGAAAACCATCAAGACAACTGGAATTCAGATGCAACACTGAATGTCAAACATGGACAAAAGACAAAGTAATATAGTATAATAATTCTAGGAGCAAACAATCACCTTCTAATTCAATATTCTTCACCGAATGGTCTTTCTCAGCACCGAGAGTTGGAAAATCTCCAGAACTCAGTGAGAACATATCTTCCTTGGAGGACTTTGCACCCTGCAAATGCATGCAGATTCAGCCTATAAACAACAATTTGTATAAACTGAAGTGTGTATTCAGACACATTGCTTATAAACATGTAACTGAAGAGGCTAAAATTGGTAATGCACATGACATTGACATGGTAACCACTACAACCAGTAAAATAGCCGTTAAGGATGACACAGTGAGAAAGTCAAATTTATTACCAATCAGTAAGTGTATTTAGTGTCAGAAGCTAAGAGCAAAGTACCAATCATACCAATCTTTCTGCATGTGGACCCCATGCTGCTGAACTTTTGGATCCAGGCTCTGCGAATCGTGAAAGCTGCGAGCTGTTAGGCCTGTTCTCTGCACTTCTAGGGCGCAGCGCTGTCGATGATGTTTGATTTGATGACAATGTCCCAGAAGCCGATGAAGGCCTAGAATTTGGACCCCAAGCACCGGCAACAGGTTCATGTGTTCTATCACTACCAGCAGTTGATGGACGAGTACCACTTCCACCTGATGAAGGACGGCCACTGACATGACTAGGTGAAACGGTACCACCATCAGCCTTTGGTGACAGCGATGAAGAAATCCATGGATTTGAACCAGAGGAAGATGGCCGGCTTCCCCAGCTAAGAGTACCCCTATTAAGGAAAAAAATCTCAATTACTGTAACTAGAAAACAGTGCTGAAAGGAGGATGCAAAGAAATATTGTTGACAAAAGTGGAGCTCGTTTTGAAGAAATCTGCACCAGTTTTCATTTTTAGGAAAAATTAAATAGGATAATTGCTGCAGCAGACAACAAAACTCCACACTCACTTTGGAACAATTTCAACACTGGGATCCAAACCATTGTTCTCCAACCTGGAAATGAAACCAAAAACTTTGTCAGAAAGCAATCCCAGAAAATACAAAGGCTAAAAATAGTAGAAGAAAACTGAAAAGGAAAGAAAAGAAAATCAGGATTACATGTACCTTTGACTCGGCAGGTTTAGGGGCTTTGGTACAGCAACTTTCCCCAAAACAGTCATGCCACCCCTTCTTGCAGTGGCCCATCTACAAAGGAGTAAGTAAACATAAGACAGTGCGTCACACCAATAAAATAAGCTATGCTGATGCAGAAAAAGAAACAAATGGACACTAAAATGTTCTCCCAGGTCTTATGAACTAGAAGAACTAGAATATAATCTCGAAAAATGCTAAACAAATAACATGATTTAGAATTGTAGCTGCTCAGAAAAGATAATCCATAAAGGCAGACTATGTTAAATTATTAGTGAATATATAAAAGAGAGCATAATTAGCATACTTAAACCTATTTGTTCAGATTATATCCGACAATAAGTGCCTTTCTACTAGAAGACTATGTTATTGCACATAATTAAAGAAATTATTTATGCAGAATATTTGCATAAAGACGTAGTCTATTGTAGAAAAATGTGTATAATATATAACATAAAATGGAATCAAAGTAAAAGTTCCTTCAGGTGCGCCATAGGGACAACAATTCATGGAAAAGTTCGTATTTAAGTACAATTTTCTCTGACCAAATAGATAGACCCACATATTTGACACTGGAAAAAAACGATCCTAAGTATAACTGGACAGTTGCTTAAGAAGATTCTAGGAGTTAAATAATGGTAAAATATTATTCAACCTTCTCATATTGATAAAATGGAGGATATTTCAAGTGACCGTACAATGTAAGAAACGTATGACGCATAATTACATAGAGTCAAAAAACCTTCTTATGAGATTTTCGGAAGTACCTTCATGAACTGAATCACATTGGACAATAAATTCCATCATCATAGTTTTTAAATCGGCGTTTTTTTACGAAATTAAAAGAAGGAAATCAAGGTATAGAAGATAAATGCAGCTATAACCTTTTGAGGTTATCAATCCTTAATAACCTTCTGCAGTTAATAATCGGTATTAAGGTATTAATCATTGTTTCATATGCCCCTTTTTTCTTTTCATATGATTTTACTTAACATGACTGTTCCTGTACATTACAAACTATTACTCTTGCTTCCATTGGGATAAATCTGACCTCTTCCCCTATGTTTATAGGATATTTTAATAAGTGAACTTCTTAGTAGCGAGATCGGAGGAAGTTTAGTTAGACCACCACTTTGAAGAGTCTCTATAAGAAAGGTCACACTTCCTAAACAACTCAAAGAAAACAGTTCATTCTTAACAGGAATATTTGGAAAAAAATATGTAGCATACAAAAAAAAAAAGGATCCAAAAGTGTTAAAATGGCCAAACATACACTTGATACCTGAAGACCAACAGGAAAAAATGACATGAAAAGAACAATCAGCGACATTCATCATTCTCTATCTAAACAGTTAGCATGCACTTCGCAAGTCTAATTCATTAATACAAGTATATGGTGTATAGAAACAAATTAAGAGTCTAGGCACAGAGCTCTTCATCATAAAACCATGTTTCACAGGTAATGCTTCACATTGAAAAAATATGGAATATCATTAAGTACCTTCGTTCTCCAGCCAGCATATTTGAATTCATTTTCCAACTGGAGTGCCAATGTCATCCAAACAACTTGACGTGACCTAATGTAAGGAAAGATAAAGGTTTGATTCAGGAGAACACTCCCATCTAAAATAAGACAAAAAGGTCAAAAGCAATAGGAAAAAACGAAAAAAAGTCTGCCTCATGTAAAAATTAGACAATCGATCAATAACATGAGGCCACATCAAAAGATCAAGATATATGGATGGTTCTTTTTTCCCTCCATCATCTTATTTCATGCCATTTATATGTATATTAATTTATCGAAAATCCAATATGCAAAAAGTAAGATTTTTTTTTTAACAAAATGCATGAAATTCTAAAAGCAATAATAAAAAAAAAAAAATTAACTACACCGCGTAAACTGAATAATTTAAGTCCGAACTCCTAACCCATCACTTAGGAAATTACACCGTACCCATTACCCACACAAAAACTGTTGCACTAACAGACTGCACAACATTCACACATTATTTTTACTTCCAACTTTACTAAACACAAAGTACACAGAATAAAGATAGCTCTTTCACATGGCAGCAGTCAGTTACGTGCTAATGTAGGAACACCAAACATAATACAAATAGTACAAAAACCTACATATGAGTCTAGAATGTTATCCGCCCCAACCTAGAAGATGAAACAATAAACACACGCGCGCATATCTCGTCACCTATACATACAGATACCCATACGAGAGCCCTATTCGGCACACCAATCAAAACCTCGGCACCGCATATTTTGAAACCCTAGAAAATCCGAATTTGTAATTTTTTTTTTTTCAAATTTCAATAAAAAATTAGATCTTCGCACTTTCCCCAAACGAATAATAACTACGAACACGTATATATTCACTCGCGATATTGAGATAGATAGGGAGACCAACCGGAGACGGATCTGCACGAAGTATCGATCTACGGAAGTTGCAAATTTGAATGAATGCGAGTATTTGGTGTAGAGTTAAATTGTCTGTCAAAGATGACGGAGATGATGGGGAGTATACGACGCCGTTTGATTGACGGAAACGAACAGCGGCGGTGGCAAGAGGAGATCGGAGAAGAGAGAGATAGAGAGAGAAACGGGGAGGAGAGAGAAAAATTGGGTTGAATGAACCTAAACACTCACTGCCTATATTACTGGTTTTTGTTATCTTAACCATGGTTGAGTTAGGACTCTTTATTCTTTTTTTCTTTTTTCTTTTTTCTTTTTTCCAATTTATTAAAAATAAAAAAATTGTGTCAATTTTATTTTAAAATATATATATATATATATTACAAACATAAATTGTAGTTATTTGAAATCTAATTATCATATTATAAAAATATAATAGCATGGTATCAATTTCACTCAATTTATAGACTCCTAGTATACACATGGATAACATAATCTAATAAATCAAAACATTAAAACATATGTTATGCAACTTTTATCTATTTATTAATTAATATAAAAAAGTTTAGGTTTGTTTGATTGTTTCTAGTCTAGGGTCAGAATAACTATTTTAGAGATATTCATAATCTGTAAACGAATCGAAAATATAACGTTCAACCTTGTTTGAGTTTAATTTGACAAGCAATGACCTAGTTATTTTTTTTTTTAATTTTTTTTTTGTTTTTTTCTTACGCTATCTTTTTTTAATCAAGCTCAAGTTTGGGAAAGTTTAATTCGACATATTTACAAACCAACCACATTTTCCAAATTTTTTTTAGCGAATGGTCGTATTATTTCCGATACTAGGGAAATAGTATATTCACATTGTGTGATAATCATTTTTTAACTTAAAAAAACACTTAATTTCTATCATTTGATTATTTGGATAGGTGGTATGTTATTTTTACATTTCACGTTTTAAATAATATTATGATAAAGAAAACAAAAATTGATATAGAATCTGAAGTTTGGGAATCATGAGAACATGTAATAAATTATTTTGTTTTTATTTTAATCTATTGACCTAAGAATTTCTATAGCTCACCTAGTGGAACCCATGTATTAAAGGTTATAGTATTCAATTTTTTTTATCAGATAAATCTCTATAAATTAATAGAGTTGAGGCAAACAAATTTCTATCAAATTTAGTAAAATATTAATTTATCAAACTAATAATTTAATACGTGTTTTACCAAGTCGAGACCGAAATAAATTATTATTTAAACAATGTTATTAATTTATCGAGATTCTGTTATAAAAATGTATCACCCATTATCAAATGAATGAAAAAAAAGAAGCAAAAGTACTCCAAATATTAATGGAATTAATTAACTATATACAAGTAGCATAAGATATCCACAACAAATACATCAAAATAAATTTAAAATGATGAATTAATTAGTACACTACTCTCAATAATCATCATACAGTTTGAAGTTCCGACATGACTCCCACCAAGCAAACAAAACATGTTTCCAATCTGGGGAACTGCTTCTGTTCATGAAGGTCCTGCAGGAAACATAGTAAAAGGAAAAATCAGACATAAGCCTTTTCATTTACTTATGTGTTTCTCTTTCAAATTTAATCATCATAAGCCTTTGGTCCAAATGTAGGGGTGGAAATTGGAACAAAATTTCCGAATTCTGTCGGTTCGAATCCAAAATTTTCAATTTGTAAAACAATAATTTTCGTTATGAACCCCAAGTTTCTGATTTCCTATTCGCTTTCAATTTCCAAAAATAATTCCTCAAATTTTTGAAAATTGCACTTCTGATATCAATATTATTATATTTTTAATATATTATAGGTGAATAAAAAAAAGAAGGAATTTCTATTTTTTCGTCGATTCCAAACTGTAAATTTCAATTTTGTGACAATTTTTTTTCATTCTAATTCATGAAATTCACGATATTTAAAATACTTTTCAGAACGGAATTGGAATTAGTTTTATTTTTAATTTTTAAAGGAAATGCAATAATTAGAAATGACCACTAAATGTAAGAAAAGTATGAGAAGGATAACATACTTCAGACATGCAGCTATCTTTACAAGCTTTTTAAAACTCGTCGAATTTGATCAAAATCTGATCCATCTGCGGCTGAAGTCTCCTTACCTTAAAAACGAGAAATTTCGATGTCAGTGTAAGCGACCTATGGCTATACTAAGATTTTGCAAAATGGCTTCATAGGTTAACAAACGGTACGAGATTAAAACTAGACAAACATTCGAACGTAATAAAATTATAAAACACTAAAAAACAACATATTTTCGTCTCTTTCTATTTATATATTTTCTTGATGACAATCTTTTAAGATTAAAGACGATTGAAAGCATTACAAAGATACTACATTAGATTACCTTCACACCCGCCATCGATAGAAGTTTGTTAGAAGCAGCGTAGGTGGTGTCTGAATTATCCAATCGCTTTTCCACATAGTAGATAACCTCCGAAACACCTGACTGAAAACTCGACCAATCAGTTACCACGAAAAGGAAATCACTATAGCATAAATGAGTTTATTGTATTCAGCACCCCCTTGTGTCATATCGAATTGCTGAAAACTCCTTGTTTTGTAAATATTAGCAAAAACACCCCTACAATGCTTTTTTTTTAATACACAACCCCTTAAATGATGTAGATGGGGTGGTTGCTAATAAAATTGAATCATAGGGAGATTTGTTAATATCTATAACACGGGGAAGTTTTCTAACAACTAGAGTAAACATAGGGGTGCTGCATGCAATTAACCATAATCTGAATGGTGACTGAAAAAAAAAAATTGTATCTACCATATTAAGAGGGTGTTTGACTAAGCTTATATAAGCTGTTAAAAAGAGCTTATAAGATGTTTTCGAGCTTATAAGCACTTCCGAAGTGTTTGGTAATTGTTTTTGAAAGATCTTAATTTTTTTTTTGAAATAAACTGCCGGAGAACTTTTAAGATCTTTTTTAAAAAGCACCCCCTACACATCTTTTTTATTTAAGATCTTATAACTAGTAAAAATAGCTTATAAGCTCATTATTCAAACACTTTAAAAATTACTAAAAATCAGACGTAACAGCTTATAAGCTCTTAAAACGACTTATCAAACGTAAGTGCTTATCTCCCGTTTAAAATAAGCTTAGCCAAACGGGCCCTAAGTTCTTCGCCTCTTATTCACCTCCTTCGTCCATGTTAATATATAGTGTTTGATGGACAAATGTTTAGATAGTAGTTTGCGTAATTTGAGTTGTGAGATAGAGAAGTATTTAATTCACCTGAATAATTATCTTCGCACACTCGTTGCAAGGAAACATCGTGACATAAAGCCTCTGCGAAGGTAAATTACATGTCAACATACTATTAAAAGTCGTAAATTCAGAAAGCAATAGAAAAAAAAATCGACAAACGAATTAGATTAATACTAACTTGGCCTGCAGCAGATGCATGATTCGTGTTCAAGATAGCATTGACTTCGGCATGGCATACGTAACTGCACGAGACCATGATAATTGATCGTTACAATTTGGAAATCGAACAAATTTTAATAATTGCAATATTGTACTACTTACGGGTACTTTGTTTCGAGGGGATTCTCATTCTTGGATTTCTGATGTCACACACGAGTAATTAAGAAATAGTCAAACTTGGTTATTCGATTTTTCTTTCGTCTAAAGATGGAAAAAAAGATTCGAACCTTAGACCATGGAAGCTTGTCATCTGAGCATCCACGTGGGAACCCGTTGTAGCCAATACCTTAACGAAACAATAATAAAATACAATAAAAAAAACGAAGCTGAAAAGTATTGTAACAGCAATAATTCAGTTCATCAAGCAATCTTACCAAGTATTATACCCTTTTCACTCACTAAGCAAGCACCAACCTATAAGAACAAGAACTAAAGATTAATCGAAAAACGATATAGAGTCGGAAATTTAATATGAAATATAAATTAAACTGAACTCTTCATATATTTTGTGTGTTGTTTTGAAGTACTACCGTAAGTCTGTAATAACGTAGTAAATAAACCTGTCTATTTGGATCTTTTGACCTTTCTGCTGATAGAAATGCAATTGCCATGAAGTAGTCATCCCAAGATAGATATCTGCAATTCAAATACATTTAATTTTACACCAAAATTTGAAGCAAAAGGCATCTAAGTTTTGGTGCATCCAAAAACTTCTCAAACAATTATAGGGTAAATTACGGCCACCGTTGAGGTAGGGTCAAATTACGAAAAAACCCCTCATGTTTGGGTAATTACAACCATCCCTCAACTATGAATCTTCTTACATGTCAACAGTTATTGTGATTAAAATTCAACATAATTTTCTAAATTCCGTGGAATGTTCTCTAGTTGTACACCCAAAAACTTCTCAAACAATCATAGGGTAAGTTACAGTCACCCGCTAAGGTAAGGTCAAATTACGAAAAACCCCTCATGTTTGGATAATTACAATCACCCATCAACTATGAATCTTCTTACACGTTTACACCTTATGGTGTTAAATTCATCAGAATCTTCTAGATTCCATTGAATGTTCTCTAGTTCGTACACCAAAAAACTTTTCAAAAAATTATAGGGTAAATTACAGTCACCCCCCTATGGTAATGTCAAATTACGGAAAACCCTCTATTGTTTGGGTAATTACAACACCTCTCAACTATGAATCTTCTTACACGTCCATCAAAGTAAGCAGAATCTTCTAGATTCCACGAAATGTTCTCTGATTTGTACTCGTTTTGTGCAAAAATACATGCAAAAATACAGGATATGATGCACCACAATCGGATATTTACAAGTCAAGATACATCTTATAATGGTCATTTTGTTTCAAAATGTGGTGCTCAAACGGGGTAAAACGGGTACAAACTGGAGAATATTCCACTCAATTAGACAACACAAGGGTAGACGTATAAGAAGATTCGTGGATAAGAGGTGGTTGTAGTTACCTAAAGATGAGGGTTTTTTTCATAATTTGACCTACCTCAGGAGGTGGCCGTAATTTACCCAATAATATAAAATTATATTGTGCTTAGCAGTATATACTCCAAATATAAGCTCAAAATACATAATTTCAAAAACAATTAGCTCAAAATACATAAATTCAAAGAAAAATTCATGAATTTTTGATAGTTAATCGTATTTCAAACAACTCCAAAAATCAACAGAAGAATCTTCAAAAAGGGGGAAGAAGTGCCACTGACCCTTTCCGTTTTGCGGGATCAAAGGGGCTCTGACGAGGAGATAATTTCTTTCCGACGACGCCGTTTGATGAGCGGCGGGATTTGGAGCTTCTGGTGTTGAAGAACAGGCCGACGGAGATGGCGGAAGCCACCGCGCCGAACAGTGTTGCGGCGGTGAACAGAGTTATCTCTCTCGAATTCATGACCTCCTCAGTCTCTCACACGCACATACACACACTAATGTGTGAGACAGAAAATTAGCCGCGAAAAATGGGTGGGAAAATATTAAAAGAAAAAAAGTAGCGGTAAAAGAAGAAAGATGGGCTTTTCCTCTCACTCTGTGAAGTAAGCTTATTTACGAAAAAAAAAACTATTCATTTTTTAGAAATTACATCTAGCCCCCTCAGTTTATAAATTTCTTACATCCATCCCTAAAGAGCGATGTTAGTGTAAAAAATCTACAAAATACATGGGTGGATGTAATTATGAAAAAATGAGGTGATTTTTTTGTAAATATACCTTACCTCGGGGTTGTAATTTACCCTTCATTTATATATTTATACTTCTTAAGGCCTCTCTTTATGTTTTTTTTAATCTCATTTTTTATTTTGAAAAAGTAAATATACATATGAAAAATTGGCTAAATTCACAATAAAGTTAAATTGTCATAAGAACACAATTTCTCCTTTTCTATACAAGTCCATAAATATACAAAAGCCTCTTTCTTAGAGTTGAATTAACAAGTCATCTCTTTTAAAGAGTTTAATGAGTGAACCGTGATCCTCATTTTTAACAAATTGTGGTTTGTATTCAATTGATCAGATCTCGATCGAGAGTTAACAAGTGGATCAAAATCCGAAAAATCGACAACCGTTGTCCATTTTAATTTTTTTTTTTTACAGACATTTAGTGAAAAAAATAAAGAAGATGTTGCCTTTTGTGGACATAGTTGATGTGTTTCATTTTAGTAAATTTTCGTTTGATTTCTCTTTCATGCAGGAGTTTGGTGAGAGATCGAGGATTTGAATTCATTTGAGCGCGTGTATTATGAATCCTCGTTATAAGGCCAAACTTTCCAAGTGTGAATGATTCATGGTAAATGTTAAATGTTATATTTAAACCGTACAAATCGTTGATTAACATGATTGATTTAGTTTGAGCAAATTGTTATGGATGAACTTTAATAATTTATATATACCTTCCAAATGGTGACACTTTATCTAAAACCTGATTACCAACCTCAATGCGCCATTGTTATAGGTTATTCTTACTAGGGTAAAAAACCGTTTGCCCCTAAACTAAGGGTCGATTTGCACTTCGCCCCTTAGTTTGGGGGACAAAGTGTAAATCGACCTTAATTTCGGGGGCAAATTGCTTTTCACCCTTCTTGTTATATTCCTGCTCAACTCATTTTTATATGCTCAACTGTCGAGACCTTCATTCTTATCAAAAAGCAAAGTTCTAAATATCGGTTATCGGGTCCGAGGCGGTTCGAGACCGCCACACGATAAATCGGTGCGGCGGTGATTAATCGGAGATATATCGGAAATAAATCGGTTTTTAGATTTAGTGTAATATATTTCTAAATATTAATTATAAATACTTAAAACGTATAAAACAAAATTGAATTTGATTATCTCCTCATCGTTTATATATTCTAATCACATAACAAAAGTTTAACATTAATAGTGAGATAGAGAATGCCGCGGCGGTGTCAGGATTGTTATGTATTTTTGTTTTTTTTAGGCCAGGTTTTTCTTACGGAGTCGCTAAGTTTAGGTTTGATTGAAAGAGATAATGGGTTGAAATTGAAAAAAAATAATAATAATAAACACCCTATTTTCCTTGTAATAAAAAATTAGAAAAAAAAAAAATTTCCGATATATCGCTCGAAGTTTGACCCGATATATCTGTTTGACCCGCCACAGACCGCCTCGGACCGCTTCACCGTCAAAAACCCGATTTTCAAAACCGCCACACAAATATCGTAAAAGTTTATGACCGCCACCGATATGGCGGCCGATATATCGGCCGCCACAACCGATATTTAGAACACTGTCAAAATGTAATGAATATAACTGAGCCGCACATTCTTATATAAATGAGAAAATTACATTTTTCACCCCTCCAGTACATCAATTTCACATTTGGTCCCCCATGTTCAAAAAAACATATTTGGTCCCTCATGTTTCAATAATTTAACACTTTTGGTCATTTCCGTCAAATTTCTGTTAGTACAAACCGAATCAAGCCTGTGTCCGTTACTCTCTTAAGGGACAGATTAACGGTTAATTGACGGAAATGACCAAAAAGTCCAATTATTGAAACATGAGGGACCGAATGTGTTTCTTGTGAACATAGTGACCAAATACAAAACCAATGCAAACTTGAGCGATGGAAAGTGTAATTTTCCCATATAAGAATGAAGCACTTGCAGAAGCCATTAATCTTAATTATTTTCTGCAAATTAATGCTTACTTGCAGTGAGGCATATGATTGTTGTACCAACAGCTTAATCATCTCCCAAAATGGTCGAAAAATATATATAAACCGAAAAGGAGTAGTATATTAATAGGAAAAAATACAGTTTTTGTCCCTCAAGTTTGCACTGATTACACTTTTGGTCCTCAACGTTTACAAAAAACACATTTGGTCCCTTATGTTTCAAAATTCAATACTTTTAGTCATTTCCGTCAATTTTCCGTCAGTACTAACGGAATCAAGCATGTGTACATCACTGCCTTAACTGACGGACTAACGATAAATTGATGAAAATAACCAAAAGTGCTAAATTATTGAAATACGAGGAACCAAATGTGTGTTTTGTCAACATAGAGAACCAATTATAAAATCAGTGTAAACTTGAGAGATGAAAACTGTAATTTTCCGTATATTAATATAATGAAGAATAATGCAATATCACAACCTGTAACTAAGATAAGTTAATTAATGGCCAACTTGGATTAATATATAAATATTATTTCATATAGTTGACTCTTTTGCACATCTTTCCAGATCAATAACTTCACAAACAAATGTTTATGAAGAAGACTTCTTTTGCACAGGGAGAGAGATGGCTTATGGTGCTGTTGGTTGTCTGGAGCTGACAACTGAGCGCCTTTTAAATTCCTCAAATATTTCCATTGTTCAAAATTCATCCCCGCAAATCTTAAAACATCTGTACGATGAGATTCTTTCATTAAAAGAAGCTCTGGAAGAATTCAATGCATGGAGGAGCACCATTAATATGAAGATGGTCAAAACTTTGGAGGCAGAAATCATACATGTTGTATACAAATTCGAAGATGTAATCGACCTCCATCTCTCAAATCAGTTTCATTCACCACAATCTGACGAAGAGACCGATCATCCTCCGTTAATGGTTCACTCATTAGATGTGGAGGAAATAAAGCAAGATGTCGATTCCTTTATCGAAACGGTGAAGGAGATGAAGACGGCCTACATTCACGAGTTGTGCAACCCTTCGCCCGAAGACGAAGACGATGTTGTGCCGTCAAGAATTGATTTTGATGGAAATAATGAGTCTAACATGGTTGGTTTATCTCGTCTATTTATGAGGATCAAAGATCGGCTTATAAATTCATCACGATCTGAAAGGATGATTGTGTCGCTCTATGGGATGGCGGGCATTGGTAAGACTACTCTTGCCAACAAACTCTTTCAAGATCCATTCATTTCCAATAGTTACGACACACATGTGTTCGTCACCGTAGGCCCAAAATATCGAGTAGCGGATATATTGGTAGATATTCTAACACAAATGAATCATGCTGATGACATTATGCTTATGGAAGGAGAAAAAAAATTAGCCGAGTTGAAACGGATGGTGTTTGAAAGTTTAATTTGTTGGAGATACTTGATTGTGTTGGATGATGTATGGGACAAAGAGCTCTGTTGTGAGTTGGTGAACTTATTTCCGGACGAGAAAAATGGAAGTCGAGTATTGTTGACAACTAGGCTAAGAGAAGTAGCTCAATGTGCTAACTATTTAAGTACTTTGAGAATACCCTTCCTTGATAAGAAAGAAAGTTGGGATCTTCTTCGTCACAAGGTGTTTGATGAAATGCCCTGCCCACATGAACTCGAGAAACCTGGAAAGAAGATTGCAGAGAATTGTGAAGGTCTTCCTCTTACAATCATCACGGTTGCCAATATCCTGTCAAAAGCCGACAAGACGATGGAGTACTGGAACGAGGTAGCGGATGATAAACAAAATTCAGTATACAAGGATGCATATGAACAAATGTCAAAGGTACTTTATCCTAGCTATGACTACTTAGACCAACATTTAAAAGCATGCTTTCTCTACCTTGGAGTTTTTCCACAAAATTATTCGGTACATGGATACCAACTAATCAACTTGTGGAGTGTTGAAGGATTTCTTAACCCAAAACAAATGCATTACTCAGACGCAACCGTGGCTTTCGAAAAAAGCACCTATGCTTATTTGGATGAGCTTCATTCGAAAAATGTTATCATGTACCATAAAGAAAAACACGGTCAACACCTTCATTCATCCTTTTGGTACCTGTGTAACAAAGAAGCTGCCAAGATCAAGTTTTTCTATGCCTTCAATTGTCGTGCCGATGCTTTACCAGAAGAAGGTATAAAATACCAACGCAGATTGTGCATTCGCAATAGTATTCTATTTGTGATTGAAGATGTACAAGATTCAATGGCATCTGCTGCAACGGTACGCTCTCTCCTCTGTACCGGTGATTTTCAAGAATATCCAGTACCGTTGTGTTTGGAACATTTAAGGTTGCTCAGGGTATTGGAAGCTCTTTCTATTAGATTCTATGAGTTCCCGATGGAAGTATTGAAACTAGTTCAGTTAAGATACATCGCCCTCACTTATGATGGAAATCTCCCTACTTCAATTTCCAAACTCTGGAACCTCCAGCACTTGATTGTTGATCGACATCTAAGCATCATAAATCGAGGTGGGAATTTATCATATCTGCCTATTGAGATATGGAATATGAAAGAATTGAAGCATATTCAGACCATGGGAAGCAACCTACCACATCCTTGTGAAGGATCTCTCCTACCAAACCTATTAAAACTAAGAGGCGTCAGTCCTCAAAGTTGTACCAAATATGTGCTTCAAAAAATCCCTAATATGAAGGAGTTAGCAATTAAAATCGAACTGGCTCCTGATGCTACTGAGCCGTTGAGCTGCTTTGATCACATTTCCCATCTCCATCAACTAGAACAACTAGAATGTTACATTATGAATCCTATATTGAAGACAGAGGTTGTCTCCCCACTTGCTCCTCTTTCAGACTTGCCATCAAGTCTTACGATGTTAACTTTGAGCGGCTTAGGATATCCGTGGGAACAAATGAGCAAGATTTCTTCGTTGCCGAATCTGAGACATCTCAAATTGAAATGCTACGCCTTTCGAGGGCCAAAGTGGGAAGTTCACGACAATGAATTCCAAAGAATCGAAGTTCTTAATATTGAAGATACCGATCTAGTGCAATGGAAGTTTGTGACAACAAATTCCTGCTTCCGTGCGATTAAGTGGTTTAGCTTCGAACATTGCTACAAGTTAAAAGAGATCCCTCTGACATTTGGTACATCTCTTGAATTCATTGACGTCGCTGACTGCAACCCTATGGTTGTGGATTGTGCAATGGAATTGAAGAAGGAGTGGGACGACAAATATGGCTGTCATGGACGTCCATTAGATCTCAATGATTCTTCTTCACTACTGTAAAGATGGGAAGACAAACCAACTCTACTATATACAGTTTTCATTCTTCAGAAGGTTAGTCATTCAATTTTTATTTCTATCAAATGATCGAATTTTGAACACTACTAATAAGGATTTGAGGTCAAACATGCCGATAATCAATTTGTTTTTTTTTTTTTTTTTTAATTTCATCATACGATGAATATATCAAAGATCTATTCAATCTATATAATGTAGTTGATTATTGATGAATGAATTTGTTATAATGAATTTAAAGTTTTGAGCTTCCAAATTCCTCGATGCGAAATCATGACCATGCTCGTTTATTACAGGTATTGTTGCAAGAGCCATAGGCGGATTGATCACGAGAGAAATTCCATCAGCATTGTTTGCATCTTGGAATTGGAGGAACGTACTTTGAGTTTTGAGACTGACAAATAAAAGTGTGTTTAATATTTTGTTGATCGATTAATGTTATTTGGTTGGTTAATTGTATTTTTGATTTTTTTTTTCCTTACATCTTCCTTATTAAGTAAATAATATGGGGCTTTTTGCAAAAACCACCCCTCGTGTTAAAAAAAATAGCAAAATAATGAAAACTAGTATTTCACCCGTGCGATGCACGGGGACAATTTAAAGCATGGAAATACGTTTTAGATAAAATAATCGAAAGAAAACTTTACACGATCGAATATTCTTTATACGTGTTAAAACTTTACACCTGAATATTCTCACGTTTTAGTCAAATGCAATAAGGACCTTGAAATCTTATCGTGTACTATACACGCACGGATTTTGTGTCTTGGTGTGTATTTTTTACCCTGGAAAGACCAAAATATCCTTTCAATTATAAATTTCAGAAATTACATATTCACCCCAAAATGAAGTTTTTCAAAATTTTCAATTCAATCCTTGGCAATTCCAGAAAAGCCATATTCTTCAAATTAACTCAATTTTTTTGCCTCTCCATATATAGTCATCTCGCGCAAATGAAACTTCGCACGCTCTGCAGTAACTGCATCTAATTAATATGTGACATGCTGTATTCTTATTCCGTTTTCACGTTGAATTAGAATTTGGTTCAGTAATTCGGTTTATAGCGACCGAATTTGCTGTTTTTTCTGCTTCAATTTTGAAATTTCTGTTGTATCCGATATTTGCTCCTCTTTCAGACTTCCCCTCAAGTCTTACGAAGTTAATTTTAAAAGGCTTAGGATATCCGTGGGAAGAAATGAGCAAGATTTCTTCATTGCCAAATCTTAAATATCTGACACTGAGTCTCTATGCCTTTCGAGGCCCAAAGTGGGAAGTTCGTGAAAACGAATTCCAAAAGCTTGAAGATCTTCGTATTGAAGACACTGATCTGGAACACTGGAAGTTTGTGGCATCGAAGAATTCATGCCTCCCTGCGATCAAGGTTCTTTGCATCTCAGATTGCTACAAGTTAAAAGAGATCCCTCGTACATTTGGTACATCTTTCGCATTCATTCGAGTATTAGACTGCAACCCTAAGGCTGTGAACTGTGCAGAAACATTAAAGAAGGAATGGGACGAAAAATATGGTGATGGTAAACGTTCGTTACTTCTTGACGTACGTTCTTCATTGTAATGATGGGAACACCAAGCCATAGGTTGATTGATCATGCGAGAAATTACATAAGCATTATTTGCATCTTTGGAATTGGAGGAACAAACTTTTGAATTTTGGGACTGACAAATAAAAGTGTGTTTGAATATTTTGTTATACATTTCTTGATAATGTTATTTGGTGTGGTTAATTTTTCTTGATGAGTTTTTGTTTTTTTGTACATCTTCATTAGTTATATGTTGTACGGTTAAAATTACAAGACTTTGATGCAATTAAGAAATTGTACGTGTTGCACATACTGTGTTGATACGGAGCTTGCGTATTGAGTTGCAGTAGGTGGTGATTGGTGAACATGTTTAAAAGATGGAAAACATAGAGTTTTCTCTCTCGAATTCATGACCTCGCTCTTACACACTAACACACTCATAACTGTTTTGAGTTTCTCTTCATTATTTTTAGGACAAAATGCATTTCGCCCTCTAGAAATTTCTAGTTTTGGCACTTTCTCCCCTACAAACTAAAAAAAATAGACTCTCCCCTTTCAAATTTTGTTATACTTGAACTTTGCCCCAAATGTGACTTTCCGGCGTATTTTCACCGGTTTTTCCATATCCCGGTCAATTTGAAGGGCAATTTCGTTCTTTCACTAATCCCACCCAAATATTAATATTGTTGAAAAGGGTAAACTGCATAAAACCCTCTGTGTTATGGAAAACATGCACCAAACCCCCATGTGTTAACTTTATTGCGTAGAATCCCCCTGTGTTTTATTTTACCTTGCATGAAATCCCCCATTCTGTTAATAATTAACACCGTTAACTATTTAGAAGGTTTCATGCAATTTTTTTATAACACAAGGGGGTTTGGTGCATGTTATTTACAATGCAAGAAATAAGTTTTACCTATGATTATGTGGATATACTTTTGTCCAAAAGTGTTATCATGTTTAATGTAGAAGTATCTGGTTATAAACTCTATTCATCATTTTGGTACCTGTGTAACAAAGAAGCTGTCAAGACAAAGTTGTTCTACGCCTTAAATTGTCTTGCCGATGCTTTACCAGAAGAAGGTATAGAGTACCAACGTCGATTGTGCATTCGAAATAGTATTCTATTTGCTATTGAAGATGCGCACAACTCAATTGCATCTGCGTCAAATGTACGCTCTCTTCTATGTACCGGTCCATTTCATCAATATCCAGTGCCATTACCTTTGGAACATTTAAAGTTGCTCAGGGTATTAGAAGCTCGATATGAGTTCCCAATGGAAGTGATGCAACTATTTCAACTAAGATACCTTGCCCTTACTTATGATGGAGACCTCCCTCCTTCTATTTCCAAACTCTCGAACCTTCCGCATTTGATTGTTGGTCGATACTGAATCGTAAATTATGTTGAGAATGTACTGTATCTGCCTATTGAGATATGGAATATGAAAGAATTGGAGTATCTACAGTGTGTGGGAGGAGACCTACCGCATATCCATGTGAAGGATCTCTCCTACCAAAACTCTTACAACTCATTGGTGTCGGTCCTCAAAGTTGTACGAAAGACGTGCTTGAAAAAATCCCGAATCTGAAGGATTTAGGAATTCAAATCGTACTATCTCCCGATGCGACTGAGACCTTGAGAGTCTTTGATCACATTTCCAATCTCCATCAACTACAAGCATTGCAATGTGACATTGTGAATCCCATATGGAAGACAGAGGTTGTAACTGCCCCACTTGCTCCTCTTTCCGACTTGCCATCAAGTCTTACAAAGTTAATATTGAAAGGCTCGGGATATCCATGGGAAGAAATGAGAAAGATTTCTTTATTGCCAAATCTTAAATATATGACATTAATCTTAAATATATGACATTGAGTCTTTACGCCTTTCGAGGCCCAAAGTGGGAGGTTCGTGACAGCGAATTCCAAAGTCTTGAATTTCTTCACATTGAAGACGCTGATCTGGTGCAATGGAAGTTTGTGTCAACGAATTTGTGCCTCCCTGCGATTAAGTACTTTCGCATCGTACATTGCTACAAGTTAAAAGAGATCCCTCTGAAGTTTGGTACATCTCTTCTAAACATTCGAGTAGTCGACTGCAACCCTATGGCGATGAATTGGGCAACAAAGTTAAAGAAGGAGTGGGACGACAACTATGGCGATGGTAAACGTTCATTAACTGTTGATATTCGTTCTTCACTATAATGAAATGATGGGAACACCAAGCCATGACTCTACCATGATATTGATTCTTCAAAAGGTTAGTCATTAATTTTTTTATTTCTATCAAAAGTTTAGAATTTGAGGTCTATAAGACTGATAGATTTGAATTTAATTTTTATTTATTTATAATTTCGTCATACAGTGAATATTACTAAAGATATACTCAATATATATGTATATATTCTACTACAAAACAACTATAAATAGACAATAGATATATATAGGGCTAAATACAGTTTGCACCCCTGTACTATCACCACTGTCGCATTTACCCCCCTGTACTATGAAATGCGACAAAACGCCCCCTGCCGTCCATCTCCGTTACAAAAGCCGTCCCTTTCAAATGTTGACTGACTGTTGAAGTAGTCGTTGGAAAAATTCTGACCAAAACACCCCTCTAATTGTCTACAAAAGGGGTGCATCATTCTTCACTCATTTGTACTCAATTCCTTTCCCATTTCTTCCTAATTTTCATTTTAAGCCCTTTTTTTTTTACCCAAAATTTCTGAAAAAAATTTATATTCTAGAATTTTTTATTTTTTTTAAATTCATAATTAATCGGTTTAAAAATGTCTTCCGACAGTTCAAATTCTCAAATTCGTGTTTTAGGTCCAAACACTACAAGACATATTTTTCAGAAACCACTTATCGATGCAATCGCAGCGCCGCAGTTCGAACATCTTGGACTGTCAATAATCCGTGTCGGATAATTTTGCTGAACGTGTTTGATATTTTTGTCCCAAATTACAAAGTATAAAAATGGCTAATTCTATCAAATAAAAGAAAGGGTAAAAATATAATTACACAGCAGAAACTAACACCGTTAGATATGTGAGAGTTGACCGTTAAGGTGAGGGGGCGTTTTGTCGCATTTCATAGTACAGGGGGGTAAATGCGACAGTGGTAATAGTACAGGGGTGCAAACTGTATTTAGCCCATATATATATATGGTTGATAACACATGGTTACTTTTTGCAGTTTACTCTAATATAAGTTGCGTTTGGATGAAACTGTTTGAATTGTGAGGAGCTAGAGAATTTGAAAGAAAGCTAGAATGAAATTGGGATTGATTTGAAATTCACTGCTGTAATAAACTAAAAAACAAGAAACTCAAACAAATAAGAGTTGAGAGTTTGAAATATATTACAAATTAATATATTTGATTATTTGATCAATGAATTTGCTATTATGAATTTTAAATTTTTAACACCCGAATTCCTCAAACCGAAATCATTGACCATGCTCCTTTAATTTTATTACAGGTATATTGTTTCAAGAGCCATAGGGAGAAATTGCATTCAGCATTGTATCCATCTTGGATTTGGAGAAACGTATTTCGAGTTTTGGGACCGATAAATAAACGTGCATTTGATATTTATTTATTATTTATTATTATTATTTTATTTTATTGTGTTCATCTTCATTAGTTATATGTTGTGAGGTTTAAAATTAAGACTTTTATGCAATTATTAAAAAAGTGCACGGACGTTGCACGTGTTATGTTAATACGAAGCTTGGATATTCATGAGTTATCGTTAGATGGTGAAAGATTTGGTTTTGAGTTCTCTTGTATTCATATATTGTTCAAGTAATTCTCATCTTCAACTTTCTTGTGCAATACTCGACTCAACTTCCTTTTTGTCTTGTTTGTTCGATGTCGATCCTAATATTTCAGTTAATAGACGGTTTTTTTAGTTAGTTGCTAATTATTTGTTTAGCAGAATGCAACAGCAAGTTATATTTTCATCGGAAAAAAAAAGGCGCGAGTCCCGACAATTTTGAGCAATAAATCTTTCTCGACGAAGAGTAATTGTAGGTGATCATTTGTTGAGTCTCTCGATTTCATTACCTGAAGTTAGGCGGAACAGTTTATTTGGTGGAAACACATAAGATCTTTTTAAATAAGTACCTCTATCCCACATTTTTATTTAAGATCTTTTAATGAGTAAAAATAGGAAATAAGCCCATTATCCAAACACTCTAAAAATTAATCCTAAAAATAAGATGTAACAACTTATCAGCTCTTAAAGCATCTTATCAGACGTAAGAGTTTATCAGCTGTTTAAAATAAGTTTAGCCAAACACCCTCTAAGACTCAATCTTCTTTGATTAATGTATCAAACTGCACATGGAAAATGTCAATCGAGTAAACATATTACATAATTGACCTTGGGAGAGAGAGAAAGAGAGAGAAGCATACGTTGGATGTTAGATATTTTT
This sequence comes from Erythranthe guttata, assembly GCF_000504015.1. The sequence continues at coordinate 310,400 of NW_012195021.1, forward strand.
TAAAAGGATAAATTCCACTTTCCCCCCTAGTACTATGGCTCGATATCACTTTACCCAATTATACTCTCAATTATATCGATTTGACTCCATGTACTTGAAACATTGTCTCAATGTAGCCCTTGCCGTTAGTCTTTAGACATTTGACTATAACACCGTTTGATCTAAGTCTGAAAATTACAAAAAAACCTCACATCCCAGTTTAAATAATAATTATTTTTTTTTTATTTTAATTTTTAAAAAAAAATTAAAATAAATTGTGGTTGCCGATGTGGACTATACTTTCTCGTTGTCTTGATTTTTTTATTATTTTTTTTTATTTTTTTTAATAATTATTTAAATTGGGAGGGGTGATGTTTTTGTAATTTCAGAGCTTAGACGGAACTGTGTTAAGGTTGAATGTCTGACAACTAACAACGATGACCACATTGAAACAATTTTTCAAGTACGGGGGCCCAAATCAATGCAATCGAGAGTATAATGGTGTAAAGTGATATCGAGCCAAATACAAATGTGGTGAGTGAAATTTACCCTCTTTAAAACTGAAGACAAAAAGGTAGATAAACGTCTCTGTCAAGAATTATAATAGCTGTTGGACAAAAATGGATATCCATAAATCTATGGATGAAAATATTCAGCGTTTCAATTTTTCTTCCTTTCACATTTGTCATTGAAAAATTGACCATTGAGTTTCTCCTTAAATAACTTTTGAGTTCGGAAAGATTAATTTAGTCTTCTTCTCTTAGATAATTCTCTTGCATAGTTATAATTTCACAAACAAATGCTTATGTAGAAGAGTTGTTCCATATTTCCAGTTAACTGAAATTAGTAGTGTGAGATCTGAGAGAGAGAGATAGAGAGAGAGAGAGAGAGAGAGGAGAGAGAGAGAGAGAGAGAGAGAGAGAGAGAGAGCATTGAAAGAGATGGCTTATGGTGCTGCTGGTTGTCTGGAGCTGACAATTGAGCGGCTTTTGAAATCATCTTATATTTCGATTGTTCAAAATTCATCTCCACAAATCATCAAACTTTTGTACAAGGAGATTCTTTCCTTAAAAGAAGCTCTCAGAGAATTCGATAAAAAGAGGAGCACCATCAACATGAAGATGGTGAAAAGTTTGGAGGCGGAAATGGTAGAGGCAATATACAAATTCGAAGATGTAATCGACCCTCATCTCTCAAATCAGTTCCATTCACAATCTGAAGAAGAAGAAGAGACGGCCGATCATCCTCCATCAATGGTATTCTCGGTAGATGTGCAGGAAATAAAGCAAGATGTCGATTCCTTTATCGAAACAATGAACATTATGAAGAGGGCCTACGTCCATGAGTTATGCAACCCTTCGCCTGAAGAAGAAGAAGATGGTGTTGTCCCGTCAAGAATCGATTTTGGTGTAAATGAGTCTAACATGGTTGGTTTATCTGATCTATTTATGACAATCAAAGATCGGCTTGATTCCGAGCAATCTGAAGGGATGATCGTCTCGCTCAATGGGATGGCGGGAATTGGTAAGACTACTCTTGCCAAGAAACTCTTTCAAGATCCATTCATTGTGAATTGTTATATCAGGCTCGTGTTCGTGACCATAGGCCCTAAATATCGACTAGCGGATATCTTGGTGGATATTCTAACACAAGTGAATTCCGACATTGATGAAATAATGCTTATGAAAGGAGAAAAAGGATTAGCTGGATTGAAAAGGATGGTTTACGAAAGTTTAAAGCATTTGAGATTCTTGATCGTGTTGGATGATGTATGGGAAATGGACCTCTGTTTTGTGTTGTTGGAGTTATTTCCAGACGACAAATATCGAAGTCGAGTGTTGGTCACAACTAGGATGGAAGAAGTAGCTAATTGTGCTAAGCCTTTGAATATTTTCAATATATTCTTCCTTGATAAGAAAGAAAGTTGGGATCTTCTTCGTGAGAAGGTGTTTGGTGAAGAAGAACCGTGCTCTTATGGACTTGAGAAAGCTGGAAAGAAGATTGCCGAGAATTGTGAAGGTCTTCCTCTTACAATCATCACGGTTGCCAATATCCTGTCAAAAGTTGACAAGACAATAGAGTACTGGAACGAGGTAGCGGATGATAAACAAAATTCAGTTTACAAGGATGCATATGAACAAATGTCAAAGGTACTATATCCAAGCTATGACTACTTAGATCAACATTTAAAAGCATGTTTTCTCTACATTGGAGCTTTCCCACAAAATTATTTGCTAGACCTGCTCCAACTAGCCAACTTGTGGAGTGCTGAAGGATTTCTTAACTCAGAATCAATGCAATACTCAGAGCCGACCATGAATTGTACATATGATAGCTATGAATATTTGTATGACCTTCGTGCCAAAAATCTTATCATGTTCGACAATGAAACATCTCGTTTGCACCTTCATTCGTCCTTTTGGTACTTGTGTAACAAAGAAGCTGCTAGGACCAAGTTGTTCTATGCCTTAAATTGCCATGGCGATACTCTACCGGAAGAAGGTATAGAAAGCCAGCGCCGATTGTGCATCCGTAATAATGTTCTACTTGCCATCAAAGATGTGCACAACTCAATTGCATCTGATTCAAAGGTACGATCTCTCCTTTGTACCGGTTATTTTCATAAATATCCAGTACCGCTGTTTTTGGAACATTTGAGGTTGCTGAGGGTATTGGAAGCTCGTTCTATTAGATTCTATGAGTTCCCGATAAAAGTATTGAAACTAGTTCAATTAAGATACCTCGCCCTCCTTTATAATGGAAACCTCCCTTCTTCCATTTTCAAACTCTGGAACCTTCAAAACTTGATTGTTGTTCGACATCTAAAGATAGTAAAATCTATTGGGAATCTATTGTATCTGCCTATTGAGATATGGAATATGAATGAATTGAAGTATCTTTACACCTGCGGAAGAGACCTACCACATCCTTATTGTGAAGGATCTCTCCTACCAAACCTCTTAAACCTATGTGGTGTCGGTCCTCAAAGTTGTGCCAAATCTGTGCTCGAAAAAATCCCTAATTTGAAGGAGTTGTCGATTCATATCGAGCTGGCTCCAGATGCTACAGAGCCCTTGACATGCTTTGATCACATTTCCCATCTCCATCAACTACAAGAACTAGGATGTTACATTATGAATCCTACATTGAAGACAGATGTTGTTACCCCACTTGTTCCTCTTTCAGACTTCCCATTAAGTCTTACAAAGTTATATTTGAAAGGCTTGGGATATCCGTGGGAAGAAATGAGAAAGATTTCTTCATTGCCAAATCTTACACATCTCTTCCTGGAATGCTATGCCTTTCGAGGCCCAAAATGGGAGGTTCGTGACAACGAATTCCAAAGTCTTTTATGTCTTAATATTGAAGACATCGATCTCGAGCAATTGACATTTCAAAATTGTCATTGCCTCCCTGTGATTGAGAGCCTTCATATCTCACATTGCTACAAGTTAAAAGAGATCCCTCTCACATTTGGTAAATCTCTTGTAAACATTAAAGTAGTCGAATGCAACCCTATGGCTGTGAAATGTGCAATCAAGTTAAAAGAGGAGTGGGACGACAAATATGCTGGTCGTGAACGTTTGTTAGAACTTGTTGTTCGTTCTTCACTGTAACAATGGGAACACCAAACCGTGAGTGACTCTACCATATCATTGATTCTTCAAAAGGTTAGTCGTTAAATTAAACAAACCATAATTTTTTTAGTATTAAATTTGAATTAACATATATATTTTTTTATTATAATTTCATCATACAATGAATATTACCAAAGATATACTCGGTATATATGCATACATTCTCCTACAAAACAATAGAAATAGGCAATATAGATAAATGGTTGATAACACATATAATAGGATCATATAAGTTGCGTTTGGATGAAACAGTTTGAATTTGCTACAATAGAGATAGATTTTATTATAGGGTAAATTACGAAAACTCCCTGAACTAAGGCTAAATAAGGAAAAAAAAACCCACCTATTCGTAATTACCAAAAACCCCTTAGGTTTGTTTCCGTTTTACACCAACCATTTACAGTGTGAGTTTTCAAGTATTTTTTTTTAATTCCAAGAAATAGACTTTACACAATTGCACATATTTTCTTTTATTTCTCACCTATTAAATAGAAGGTATAATTGTTTGTACAAATTTTCTGTTAAAAAACTCGATTAACAGTTAATCAGAGGGGGATTCCGGTTATTACGGATAGGTGCGGGTGTTTTTCGTTATTTAGCTTAAGTTCAGGAAGGTTTTCGTAATTTACGCTTTATTATATTACAAATTAATTTATTTGATTACTGATCAATGAATTTGCTATTATGGATTTGTAAAAAAAAATTAACATCCGAAATCATTGAACATTCTCCTTTATTACAGGTGTATCGTCTCAAGTGCCGTAGGCTGATTGATCACGAGAGAAATTACATCGACATTGTTTGCATCAAGGAATCGGAGGAACGTACTTTCAGTTTTGAGACGGACAAATCAAAGCGTGTTTGAATATTTTGTTAATGTTATTTGGTGTGTTTAATTTTTCTTGATTGAATTTTTATTACATCTTCATCAGTTATATGTTGTGAGGTTAAAATTAAGACTATTGCGCAATTAAGAAAGTGTAAGTGTGTCGAACATATTTGTCGAATGTACAAGTTTTACCCGTCTCTGCCAAAAATAGGTAAAGCAGAGATAGTTACAGAGATACGATAACCGAAGTATAACGAACATATACGCAACAGTAAGTCATATTTTCCATCGGAAAAAGAGCCGTGCTGAATATCTCTCGATTTCATATTTCAAAGAACTAAAAAGCCCGTCTGTTTTGTTACTTGAAGTTAGGTGGAACAGTATCTGCTGCAAAATACTCCTCTTTGACGGTCTTCGCGGAGCAAAATCTCACCTTACAAAACACATTGCAAATTAAATGAAAATCGAGGAATGTTAGAAGCATATGCAGTTTCGAAACTAAACGAAACACACGAGAAAATTAATCTTAACTGTTGTCTGAAAAATGTAAAATAAATTAACTTGTTAATTATCGTAATGAATGAATGCCGAATATATCTTCATGGTTCTTGAAAAAAAAAAATCGGAATCTAATATATACTTCAATTATGTTTCGAAAAATTGGAAATCGGAACTTTCGGAATTTAGATAAAAAAAATATTGTTACAAAATAAAATATATTCAGATCAGAACTGGCAGAGAGTTACTAGAGATGTTGCGGGGTATGGTCTTTTTCTTTTCTTTCTTTTTAGGGGATTTCGTACAACTTAAATCATAACGAGTAGCAAGTCAACGAGTGTTAAGTGTATATTTTTACACTTTATCGTATCTTTTTATTTGAGCTTTTGGTGTGTTTTAATGATAATTGGTGCTTAAAAAGTTGATTTATTGTATTTTAGGTACAAATTGAAGAATTGGAAAAGTATGGGGTCAAAAGTGCAATTTTGGCAAAAATATGGGTCAAAAGTGAAAATATCAAAATTCTGAAGAAACAAGGCTCGGACCCCGTCCCAGTTTTAGTGCAAATTATGGGACCCCCGTCCCATAACCCGAAGTTGCGCGGTAAAGGAATTTTAATTGCACAAGGAAACTGCCTTCTTCCCCAAGTTCTTCACCCTATATAAGACCAAGCCAAGCACACAATTGGGGATCCATCTTTGGACGCAAATTCAAGAGCATAGAAGATCAACGAAGATTCAAGCATAGTTTTTCTTATTTAATTTATTTCTTTTATTTTCTTTATCATAAGAATCACGAGTAGCTAAGTCTTTATTTCTAGGATTTTATTTGGAACCCTATGTGGGATTTATGAACCCAATTCTATGATTTTATGCAAGTTTTAATTCCGGATTATTTCTTCTACTTGTTTTATTAAGTTCATGAAACTGGCCACTTTATGCGCTTTTATGTTATTGTTAATCGCATGAATCGGAAGATCGGGTTAATAATTAGAACTGTGGTAGAAGAGCCTTTGTGGTATTAACATAGGAATATAGTTAATCTCTTAGGTAGCCATTATTGAGATTTGTGTTTAATGTTGTGTTCTAGAATTAATTGCATAGGAATATAGTAATTGAATCTAGAGTATTAGAATCGTAATACACGCGGAAGCGGGTTATGATTATTTTAGCATCTCAGGTTAATAATCCGGGTTAATTGCTTGCATAATTGAAGGAATTGGGGGAGTAATAATCACATAGGGGGAAGAATAAAATCCTAGGCTCGTTTACTTTGATTAAATCTTCGTTTTAATTGCTTTCTTGTTTTTGTCTTTTTAATTGCTTTAGTTTAATTTAGTTTATTAATCCTTTTTCGACTGTGTAGGGTGGGCTTGATAATAATTGGTAGAATTTAGCGTCTAGGATTAGATAATTAAATATTCCCTGTGGGTTCGATATCCGGACTTTTAGTCCACTATATTACTTGTACGATACGTGCACTTGCGTGTAGGTTTTCGCCCAACAAGTTTTTGGCGCCGTTGCCGGGGATTATTTTAATTATTTATTTTATTCTAGCTCTAAATTTGAACAATTTTCACGATTCACCCAAATTAATTTTTTTTAATTTTATCTTTTCGTTTTAATTTTTTTTAATATATTTTTTTTCTTTGGTTACATGTCAGGTTACAATTTTCGCGCACCTCAAACGGGATATGAATGGCTTCCGTCTGGCGAATACCTCCAAAATACCTATGATATGCCGTTACTTTGTTCAATATGTGGTGGAGATCATTACAGTAACCACTGTTGGTATGCACCGAAGGCGAATAATTTCACAGATAATACCAACGACGGTTATTGGAACACATACACCAACACGTACGAGCAGAGCGTTCCAAGCCAAGGTTTCCACAATTTTCAACATCAAGAGCCGCAATTTGATGATTTTCAACCCTATTATGCAAGGCCACGAGAACCCACTATTGAGGAGTGTTATAGGAAATCCATCCTTGAAGATTTTATGAAATCCACTCAAGCATCTATCCGAAGACTGGAAATAATGTTGGAAGAGATGAAGCTCAAGAGGTCTCCTGAAAATATTTCAGACAATATCGAGAATGGTTGCAACAAACAAAATCCGTCTACAACTTATAGTGAGAAAAATTCTTTAGACCTAGAAAATATTGTCGATGAGAAGGAAAAGGAACTTACGAAGACGCTTAAGGATGATGAATATGAGAATGCAATCGAGCTCAACTCCAAAGATGTCTCGGAACAAGAGAAGAAGGGGATGGATGTGGTTAGTGCAAATATTCAAATTGATGATCTTATTGTTATTCCTGACGTGGCTTTGAAGGCATCAATAGAGGTTGATGAGAAGACGAATGTGTTTGAAGTGGAGGTTATACGCGGACGTGAGATTTTTGTGTACCGATTTGAGGGAGCGGGTGATGAAGACCCCATCTTGGCTTCGTACCGATTGATTACAACCAAGAAAATTTACAAGCTAAAGTGGACCCTGACATATTGCAATCCTATCCCTGTATCGGTTGCAATTGAAGTGACAAAGCTCATGGATGGGTGCGCAATCTACAAGGCTTTGGATTGGACATAGCGATTTCAAGAAGCAAAGTCTGGCTGAAGACTTTAAACTTAGCGCTTCTCGGGAGGCAACCCGAGCTTTATTGTTTTTCGTAGTTTTCGTTAATTTTTTCGTTTCGTTTTTTTTTATTGTCATAAGAATGCATTATAATTCACTATTTGAATTTTACTTTTCAGGGTCGAAAATGTGATCGAGGGTCGAGTCGGCTGTCCGAAAAAAAAAATAAATAAATAAAATAAAATAAAATAAAAAAATAAAAATTGCACCACTGCCTGTGGGACGGCCGTCCCACAAATAGGTGTAAATGTGGGACCCCCGTCCCACAACCAGTAAGGAGAAAAAATTTCGGACGACCGTCCGAAATTTAGCACAAAAACCGGGACGGCCGTCCGAACCTAGTTGGGGCGTTTTAAATGTTTAAAAATCAGATTTTCTCCCCCATTATTTCCTAAACCCTCCTCGTTCTTTTTCTCAAACTCTCACACACAAAAGGAAGCTAGAGAATCAAACCAAATTCTCCAAAATCTACTCTTTCAAGGCACGCCCACAAGGTGTTCGATAATTTGCTCCAACCAAATTTTGAGTTCGATTGTCAACCAATTCTTACCGAATCTATTCCAACCTCTCTCCCAACTTTCTTGTCCAACAAAAGAAGCCGCACGAGTGAAGCTTCATCTTCTAAAGGCAAAGGAAAAGGCAAGAAAAGTGCCACCAAAACGACGATTCCTCTTCCAAAGCCGCTCCTCAAGCCCGAGACGACCCCGAAGCCTCAAGCTCCCGTGCCGATCGACGATTCCAAATGAAGATGGAGCGAGAGAGCTTTCCGATGAGGACGAGCGTGAGAGAGCGAGAGAGGAGCACCCCGATCACATCGACTCCGAATAAATCAGGTGTTTTCTATCCTTAAACTTTGTGCTAATTTCGTTGAGGGCAACGAAAATTTTAAGTTTGGGGGTGAAAAACATGTTATTTTTGTGCTTATTTGTTTTAGTTTGCATGCATTAGGTTTTATTCGTTTTTATTGTTTTTCTCGTTTTTCCGGAATATAAAAAAAAAAAAAAAAAAAAAAAAAAAACATTGCTTGAGTCGAATGCATCGATGATTTATGATGATGAGAGATGATCAATGTTTGATGATGAGATTGCTTGTTTTGTGTGATAAGGATTTGATGTTTGTTTAGATTTCGATTCAACGGGACTTAGAAGCGAATTATTGCTAGGAATCACATTTTGTGCATTGCTTTGGTTGAATGTTTTGTATTTTAAATTTGGAATTAATTTGTGCTAGATCATGTTATGTTCGGTTTTAAGACTCACCTTAGGAAATTTATGATACGAAGTATTGAGTAGTGAGTGATTTGGGATATGATTTGGGCCTTCTTTGAACCGTTTGAGCCTTTCAAGCCGACCTTTTTATCGAAATTATCCTTAGAACCTTGTTTTGAGCCTCGGAGAAAAGGTGTTCTTTCTTTTAGCCAATGTGTAAGGTAGAATAGGTGGAGATTCTTGAAAAAATTATCCCTTGGAGTTCGGTCGAAATTTTTTTAAGGTCCTTCTTCTTCTTCTTCTTCTTCGAAAAAAAAAAAAAAAAAAAAAGAGAAAAAAGAAAGAAGACAAATATCTATGCTTCTATATAAAAAAAAAAAAAAGAGAGAGAGAGAGAGAAAAAAGAAGAAGAAGAAGAAGAGACTAGAAGGGAGAAATAAGGACTAGTTGGTGAATTATTTTTGAAAACTCGATCCCTTGCCTCAAAAGCAAAAGTGGAGACTTTTGAACTTTTGAGAATCGAGTTTACTAAAGTCCGTAGAGGTGAATTCATTGTTTCAAACGCCTATCTTTCAAATTTTGGCGTAATCACCTAATTTCAAGAAGAATAGCCACATATACCCATATTTCCTACCTCGAACCAAAGAGCCTAACAATTGAAAGCCACAAAGCCCCAATGATCCCAATAGCTTAATGTTCGATATTAGTAGAGTAGAATAATTTGGTGAGTATTTGGAGTCAACCATATGCATGTAAGTATAAATTCTTTCTATCTTTAATTTGCAAATATTGGATGCTTGAAGCAATTGTATGAATTGTGGTTTTGGTAATGGTGAGTGACTAAGTGTTGTTGAATTTTGAGCTTGCGAATGCCTAAGAATTGTCATTATAATTACAAGTTCTGAAAACGTGAAGTTGATCATTGATCTATGTGATGAGATGTAATAGTTGAGTTATTTGCTTATTGGTAGATTTTGCTTGAGGACAAGCAAAAGTTCAAGTTTGGGGGTGTGTTAAGTGTATATTTTTACACTTTATCGTATCTTTTTATTTGAGCTTTTGGTGTGTTTTAATGATAATTGGTGCTTAAAAAGTTGATTTATTGTATTTTAGGTACAAATTGAAGAATTGGAAAAGTATGGGGTCAAAACTGCAATTTTGGCGAAAATATGGGTCAAAAGTAAAAATATCAAAATTCAGAAGAAACAAGGCTCGGACCCCGTCCCAGTTTTAGTGCAAATTATGGGACCCCCGTCCCATAACCCGAAGTTGCGCAGTAAATGAATTTTAATTGCACAAGGAAACTGCCTTCTTCCCCAAGTTCTTCACCCTATATAAGACCAAGCCAAGCACACAATTGGGGATCCATCTTTGGACGCAAATTCAAGAGCATAGAAGATCAACGAAGATTCAAGCATAGTTTTTCTTATTTAATTTATTTCTTTTATTTTCTTTATCATAAGAATCACGAGTAGCTAAGTCTTTATTTCTAGGATTTTATTTGGAACCCTATGTGGGATTTATGAACCCAATTCTATGATTTTATGCAAGTTTTAATTCCGGATTATTTCTTCTACTTGTTTTATTAAGTTCATGAAACTGGCCACTTTATGCGCTTTTATGTTATTGTTAATCGCATGAATCGGAAGATCGGGTTAATAATTAGAACTGTGGTAGAAGAGCCTTTGTGGTATTAACATAGGAATATAGTTAATCTCTTAGGTAGCCATTATTGAGATTTGTGTTTAATGTTGTGTTCTAGAATTAATTGCATAGGAATATAGTAATTGAATCTAGAGTATTAGAATCGTAATACACGCGGAAGCGGGTTATGATTATTTTAGCATCTCAGGTTAATAATCCGGGTTAATTGCTTGCATAATTGAAGGAATTGGGGGAGTAATAATCACATAGGGGGAAGAATAAAATCCTAGGCTCGTTTACTTTGATTAAATCTTCGTTTTAATTGCTTTCTTGTTTTTGTCTTTTTAATTGCTTTAGTTTAATTTAGTTTATTAATCCTTTTTCGACTGTGTAGGGTGGGCTTGATAATAATTGGTAGAATTTAGCGTCTAGGATTAGATAATTAAATATTCCCTGTGGGTTCGATATCCGGACTTTTAGTCCACTATATTACTTATACGATACGTGCACTTGCGTGTAGGTTTTCGCCCAACAACGAGCCAAAGAAAAACCGGAACGTTAACAGAAGAAAGTCGCAAGAATCAAACGAACTAAGAAGAGAAAAACAATCAGTTACGAAAACTCCTATGGGAGCTGAAGAAGCAACATTCGCCTTGAGAGCGTTGATCTACACCTTCCACCACAATCGACCCTTTTCAATTCACCGGAAAGAAAGTTCAGAAATTTAGTTCCAATTTCAACCCTTAATTGGAACTAACCAAGCAGCTTACCGATGGAACTTTTAAGGAAAAAATACAAATAAAACGAAAAAAAGGATACACAGTTGTAATATTACAATAACCAGTAAAAATTTCAGTTTTATTTATAAAATTCTCATTTTCAATCTATCTACTAGTGCCGATAATTTATTTTATGTCGGTTTTTACTTGAAAATTAAAAATATACGACTAAGAACATATTTAGAATCAACATAGAATATTAATTGACACGATAAGATAGTACGTTGATAAATACTTTACAATTATGACTTATTTGGTCATGGATTCGAGACTTCGAGTACTCGAACGGAAATCGAGAAACCAATGACTATCCTCATTAATGAAGACAAAAACAAATTATAGAATATTAAATTTATAGAATTTAATGTAATATTGCAATATAAAACTAATAATAGTGGATCGATTATAATATTAATAGATTTTAAAATTATGGATTAAAAAACAATTATATTAGTCTAATATTAATTGAAGACATTATATTGGGGGCCCTATAGATCATGGCCCTCTTCCCCTGTCTACTTTTAACAACCTTTACAAGAAAAAGAAAAACCCTTAAAAAAAGAAAAACTCAGAAACTTATGGGCCATTATTTAATAAGTTAAAATTGCGAGTACCAAAGCTTTGATTCTATATTTTCTGTATGGAGCCTATTTATTGTCTATGCACTTCTATATTTTATTTCCAATATTTTATTATTTGACGTAACATTATAAACTTACATTTTTTTCTCAATATTTTATTATTTAATTGTCAAGATAAAATTAATTAAAATAAGATTATAATTTTTTGTGACTCATTGTATAATTAAAACTATGGGAGGTCCAATACTCAATTCTTCGTAAACTTATATTTTTGTAATTATGGGTTGGCCCGAAAAATAATTGACTAATTGAACATTAAATAAAACTTGATTATTTAATTAATTTTAATATAGGCAAAATACAGTTTTAGTCCCTCATATTTGTACCGATTTCACATTTGGTCCTTAATGTAAAAAAAACACATTTGGTCCCTCATGTTTCAACACTTTTAGTCATTTCCGTCAATTTTTCGTTAGAACTAACGGAATCAGACGTGTCTCTATCACTGCCTTAACTGACGGAGTAGCAGTAAATTGACGAAAAAAGACCAAAAGTGTTAAATTATTGAAACATGAGGGACCAAATGTATTTTTTTGTGAACATTGGGGATCAAATGTGAAATCGATGCAAACTTGAGGGGTGAAAATTGTACTTTCCCCAATTTAATATATAATATCAATGAGGATATATAGCTTGATTATTGAAAAATCATGTCTAGACCAGACAATGCTTTAAGTCCAAGTTAAAGTTGAGGATATTAAAAAAAAATATAGCTGAAATGGCAAATTTATATGCTTAAATATTTAATTAAGCAACAATCATTGAATCACATTGAAATTCATTATTCCGCATAAATGGGTGATTTAACAACATTTAAAATACAAAAAAAAAGAAAATGACAATGGATAAATTTGTGATTTGTTCAAAAAAATATTCAATATATTTATACTTATAAATAAATTACAAAGACATAAATTGTATGTACGTAATTTTCCTAAAGGATAAATTTCTATATATTTTCTTACAAAAGAACTCGTAACAACTTAATTCTTCGTACAATAGCTTGCAAACCACACAAGAACCCAATGAGTTTTATTTAATTTTGAACTAACTATTTAAATTAGTTATAAATTGGCAATTATCTAATTCTTTTTTATGGTGTATGATCATGTGCAAAAACCCAATGGGTCTCGTGATTAGATTCCCTAATAGACATACTTGTAAGATAATTTAAGTAAAATATAATGTTAAAAAAATTGCATGCCAAAAGTCACGTGCCACGCAACATGTGTTAACAAATCCAAATTATATTCTCTAACATTAACCTGCTGTCACGCGACATCATGTGATCCCACGATTTACTTACAATTTTTTTAAAAATAATATATTTTATATATATGAAAACACAAAACAATATCTTTTTTATGTACTAAATTTAGACTTCATTTGATTACTACGTGCCATCAATAAGTCAAAATGGGCATCCATTTATGAAGACAGACAAAAAAAGGAATTGATGCGGTGACGGAGTCGGCATAGAGCCGAAGGGGGCCATGGCCCCTATAATAATTCTTAAATTTCTATTTTGTATATAACTATTTAGAAAAATTCTTGTATAATTAGTATTATCGGCTCTCCTCATAAAAGTGTTAATATACTTTGGTATTCGCGAACTTAAAATCCTGATTGAACGATATATTAAGATATAAAATAACAAGTTTAATACAATTATTAATGAAAGAACTCTTCTTGGTCATGTTACTTCTTAAAATAATTAAGAGCTGAAGAATTAATTTTTTTTTTTTTTTGCAGTATCCATTTTACAATATACTATTTCATAATTTTATAAAATTAAATTCAAGATTAAAATTTATTTTACAAACATATCAACTTCTAAGTTAATTCAAGATTAAAATTTATTAAAACTACATAATTGACATTGAGAGAGAGAAAAGGAGAGAGAAGCATACGTTGGATGTTAGATATTTTTTAAAAGGATAAATTTCACTTGTTGGATGTTAGATATTTTTTAACAAGATAAATTTCACTTTCCCCCTTGTTGGATGTTAGATATTTTTTAACAAGAATTATTATAGGTGTTGGACAAAAATGGATATCTTTAAATATATGGATGAAAATATTCAGCGTTTCAATTTTTCTTCCTTTCACATTTGTCATTGAAAAATTAACCATTGAGTTTCTCCTTAAATAACTTTTGAGTTTCTCCTTAAATCAATCTTCTTCTCTTAGATAATTCTCTTGCATAGTTATAATTTCACAAACAAATGCTTATGTAGAAGAGTTGTTCCATATTTCCAGTTAACTGAAATTAGTTGTGTGAGATCTGAGAGAGAGAGATAGAGAGAGAGAGAGAGAGAGAGAGAGAGAGAGAGAGAGAGAGAGAGAGAGAGAGAGAGAGAGAGCATTGAAAGAGATGGCTTATGGTTCCTTAAAAGAAGCTCTCAGAGTATTCGATAAAAAGAGGAGCACCATCAACATGAAGATGGTGAAAAGTTTGGAGGCGGAAATGGTAGAGGCAATATACAACTTCGAAGATGTAATCGACCCTCATCTCTCAAATCAGTTCCATTCACAATCTGAAGCAGAAGAAGAGACGGCCGATCATCCTCCATCAATGGTATTCTCAGTAGATGTGCAGGAAATAAAGCAAGATGTCGATTCCTTTATCGAAACAATGAACAAGATGAAGAGGGCCTATATCCACGAATTACACAATCCCTCACCTGAAGAAGATGATGATGATGATTTTGTGGCATCAAAAACTCATTTTCGGGGAAATGAGCCTATCATGGTTGGATTATCTGATATATTTATGTCAATAGAAAATTGGCTTAATTCCTCAAATTCTGAAAGGATTATTGTGTCGCTGGTCGGGATGGCTGGCATTGGTAAGACTACTCTTTCCAAGAAACTCTTTCATGATCCATTCATTGTGAGTTGTTATAGCAGGCTCGTGTTCGTGACCATAGGCCCTAAATATCGTCTAGCGGATATCTTGGTGGATATTCTAACACAAGTGAATCCCGACTTTGATGAAATAATGCTTATGAAAGGAGAAAAAGTATTAGCTGGATTGAAAAGGATGGTTTACGAAAGTTTAAAGTATTTGAGTTACTTGATCGTGTTGGATGATGTATGGGAAATAGACCTCTGTTCTGTGTTGTTGGAGTTATTTCCAGATGACAAAAATGGAAGTCGAGTGTTGGTCACAACTAGGATGAAAAAAGTAGCTGATTGTGCTAAGCCTTTGAATATTTGCAAAATACCCTTCCTTGATAAGAAAGAAAGTTGGGATCTTCTTCGCGAGAAGGTGTTTGGTGAAGAAGAACCGTGCTCTTATAGACTTGAGAAAGCTGGAAAGAAGATTGCCGAGAATTGTGAAGGTCTTCCTCTTACAATCATCACGGTTGCCAATATCCTGTCAAAAGTTGACAAGACAATAGAGTACTGGAACGAGGTAGCGGATGATAAACAAAATTCAGTATATAAGGATGCATATGAACAAATGTCAAAGGTACTATATCCAAGCTATGACTACTTAGATCAACATTTAAAAGCATGTTTTCTCTACATTGGAGCTTTCCCACAAAATTATTTACTAGACCAGTCCCAACTAGCCAACTTGTCGAGTGCTGAAGGATTTCTTAACTCAGAATCAGTGCATTACTATGAGGAGACCATGGATTATGCATATGATAGCTTTGGATATTGTGATGACCTTTATGCCACAAATGTTATCATGTTCGACAATGAAACATTTGATTTTTACCTTCATTCGTCCTTTTGGTACTTGTGTAACAAAGAAGCTGCCAGGACCAAGTTGTTCTATGCCTTAAATTGCCATGGCGATACTCTACCGGAAGAAGGTATAGAAAGCCAGCGCCGATTGTGCATCCGTAATAATATTCTACTTGCCATCAAAGATGTGCACAACTCAATTGCATCTGATTCAAAGGTACGATCTCTCCTTTGTACCGGTTATTTTCATAAATATCCAGTACCGCTGTTTTTGGAACATTTGAGGTTGCTGAGGGTATTGGATGCTCTTTCTATTAGATTCTATGAGTTCCCGATAAAAGTATTGAAACTAGTTCAATTAAGATACCTCGCCCTCCTTTATAATGGAAACCTCCCTTCTTCCATTTCCAAACTCTGGAACCTTCAATACTTGATTGTTATTCAACATCCAAGGATAGTAAAATCTGTTGGGAATCTATTGTATCTGCCTATTGAGATATGGAATATGAATGAATTGAAGTATCTTTACACCTGCGGAAGAGACCTACCACATCCTTGTTGTGAAGGATCTCTCCTACCAAACCTATTAAAACTAGGTGGTGTCGGTCCTCAAAGTTGTGCCAAATCTGTGCTCGAAAAAATCCCTAAATTGAAGGCGTTATCGATTGATATCGAGCTGGCTCCTGATGCTACAGAGCCCTTGACATGCTTTGATCACGTTTCCCATCTCCATCAACTACAAGAACTAAGATGTTACATTATGAATCCTACATTGAAGACAGAGGTTGTTACCCCACTTGTTCCTCTTTCAGACTTCCCATTAAGTCTTACAGCGTTAGTTTTGAGTGGCTTAGGATCTCCGTGGGAAGAAATGAGAAATATTTCTTCATTGCCAAATCTTACACATCTCGAACTGAAATTCTATGCTTTTCGAGGCCCAAAATGGGAGGTTCGTGACAACGAATTCCAAAGTCTCTTATATCTTGAGATTGAAGACATCAATCTGGAGCAATGGACATTTCAAAATTGTCTATGCCTCCCTGTGATTCAGGGCCTTCACATCGCACATTGCTACAAGTTAAAAGAGATCCCTCTCACATTTGGTAAATCTCTTCTAAGCATTAAAATAGTCGAATGCAACCCTATGGCTGTGAAATGTGCAATCAAGTTAAAAGAGGAGTGGGACGACAAATATGCTGGTCGTGAACGTTTGTTAGAACTTGTTGTTCGTTCTTCACTGTAACAATGGGAACACCAAACCGTGAGTGACTCTACCATATCATTGATTCTTCAAAAGGTTAGTCGTTAAATTTTTATATCTATCGAAAATACTAATATTTTAGTCAATGCCCATTCAGGTAAAAGGAATTAAACAACCTTAAATTTTTTAGTATTAAATTTGAATTAACATATATATATTTTTTATTATAATTTCATCATACAGTGAATATTACCAAAGATATACTCAGTATATATGCATACATTCTCCTACAAAACAAGAGAAATAGACAATATAGATATATGGTTGATAACACATATAATAGGATCATATAAGTTGCGTTTGGATGAAACAGTTTGAATTTGCTACAACAGAGATAGATTTTATTATAGAGTAAATTACGAAAACTCCCTGAACTTAGGCTAAATAACGAAAAAAACCCACATATTCCTAATTACCAAAAACCCCTGAGGTTTGTTTCCGTCTTACACCAACCCTTTACAGTGTGAGTTTTCACGTATTTTTTTTAATTCCAAGAAATAGACTTTACACAATTGCACATATTTTCTTTTATTTCTCACCTATTTAATAAAAGGTATAATAGATTGTACAAATTTTCTGTTAAAAAACTCGGTTAACAGTTAATCAGAATGGGATTTCGGTTATTACGGATAGGTGGTGGTGTTTTTCGTTATTTAGCCTAAGTTCAGGGAGGTTTTCGTAATTTACGCTTTATTATATTACAAATTAATTTATTTGATTACTGATTAATGAATTTGCTATTATGGATTAAAAAAAAAAATTAACATCCGAAATCATTGAACATTCTCCTTTATTACAGGTGTATCGTCTCGAGAGCCGTAGGCTGATTGATCACGAGAGAAATTACATCGACATTGTTTGCATCAAGAAATCGGAGGAACGTACTTTCAGTTTTGAGACGGACAAATCAAAGCGTGTTTGAATATTTTGTTAATGTTATTTGGTGTGTTTAATTTTTCTTGATTGATTTTTTATTACATCCTCATCAGTTATATGTTGTGAGGTTAAAATTAAGACTATTGCGCAATTAAGAAAGGTGCACGTGTGTCGCACATATTGTCGAATTTACAAATTTTACTCGTCTCTGCCAAAAAAGGTAAATCAAAGATAACTACATACATACGATAACCGAAGTATAAGGAACATATATGCTAGTTAGTCATATTTTCCTATCGGAAAAAAGCCGTGTTTAGTCTCTTGATTTCATATTTCAAAGAACTTAAAAAAAGCCCTCTGTTTCATTACTTGAAGTTAGGTGTAAAATACTCCCCTTTGACAGTTTTCGCGGAGCAAAATCTCACCTTAGAAAACACATAGCAAATGAAAAGAAAATCGAGGATTGTTATAAGCATATGCAGCCTCGAAACACAATATCAAACATCAAATAAAACGAGAAATGGAGGGTTGCGTATTTATGAAATTCCTCTTAAAATTCTACATTTACATGGATGGGGGTATCTTTTCTCTGTCATGTGCGGTGCACATGCTGTTTTCCGTCAAACAACCCCACCCCCAACACAACTACTCTCCATGAAAGCTCTCTAATGGTGCATCAACCGTTGCACACATTCGGGAGCCGTCGTCTACCTGCAATTGCAAACGTCTGGATCTTGACGTCGTGAGGGAGGTGCGGTGGTTATGATGGCGGCGGCTGTGGTGGAGGTGGTTTTGGAGTCGATTTAGATCTATTTTGTGCTGCCGACTTCCAAGCGACGCCGTTTCGGAGTTCGAGTGCTGGTTGGAGGTGAGGCCGACGATGCCGTTTCGGGGTAGAAATCGAGATTGTTGTTTTCTGATGACGAAGACGTCGGAGATGGTGTGAAGCTGGTTGAGTGAACATTTTTGTTTATTTTGGAGAAGATGGCTTTTTTGAAAAGGTCAAGGATTGAATTGAATTTTTTTTTAATATAGAATTTTGGGGTGAATCTGTAATTTTTGAAATTTATAATTAGTAGGGCATTTTGGTCCTTTCGGGTTTAAAATACACCCAGTCGCACAATCCGCATGTGGAGCACACGATAAGCTGGCAGGGCCCTTGTTGCCTTTGACTAATTTTCATACGGCGCTATTGCTAATTCTTTTAACATGAGGATTTTTTTAGCAATTTGAAATTATACAGGGGTGGTTTTTGCAAAAAAAAAAACATAATAGAATACAACCTGTTCATTAGAAAAGTTAATTAATGGGCGACATGGATTAATAAATAAATATTCCTTTGCACATGCTTCCAGAGCAATAACTTCAACAAACAATGCCTATGAAGAAATTTATTCAAAAAAAATCAGATGCTGACAGTGATTTGTCAAACAGAGAGAGAGAGAGTTGAAAGATGGCTTATGGTGCTGTTTCTTCTCTTGAGCTGACAATTGAGCGCCTTTTGAATTCATCACATCTTCCGATTGTTCAAAATTCATCCCCACAAATCCTAAAACATATGTATGAGAATATTCTTTCCTTAAAAGAAGATCTGGGAGAATTCGACAAATGGAGGAGCACCATTAACATGAAGATGGTAAAAAAATTGGAGGCGGAAATGATAGATGCTGTATACAGATTTGAAGATGTAATAGAATCTCATGTCTTAAATCAGTTCCACTCAACACAATCCGAAGAAGCTGGGAGTGATCATCCACCATTAACGGTATACTCAGTAGATGTGGAGGAAATAAAGCAAGATGTCGATTCCTTTATCGAAACGGTGAACATTATGAAGAGGGCCTACATTCATGAGTTACGCAACCCTTCTCCCGAAGAAGATGATGATTTTGTCCCGACAATAACTGATTTTGGTGGAAATGAGTCTAACATGGTTGGATTGTCCGATCTATTTATGAGATTCAGAGATTGGCTTATTTCCCCACACTCTGAATTGATAGTTATGTCGCTCGATGGGATGGCTGGCATTGGTAAGACTACTCTTGCCAAGAAACTATTTCAAGATCCGTTCATTGCGAGTCATTATAGCAGGCTTGTGTTCGTGACAATAGGCCCTAAATATCGATTAGCGGACATCTTGGTGGATATTCTCACACAATTGAATAATGCTGACATTGATGAAATAATATGGCTTACGAAAGGAGAAGAATTATTACATGAGCTGAAATGGAAGGTGTGCGAAAGTTTAAGTGAATTGAGATACTTGATCGTGTTGGATGATGTATGGTACACGGATCTCTGTTATGAGTTCGCCAACGTATTTCCAGACGACAAAAATGGAAGTGTAGCATTACTGACTACTAGGCTAACAGAAGTAAGTAAATGTGTCCACCCTTTGAATTCTCACAGACTACCCTTCCTTGATAAGAAAGAAAGTTGGGAACTTCTTCGTCACAAGGTGTTTGATGCAATGCCTTGCCCTCGTGAACTCGAGAAATCTGGAAAGAAGATTGCGGAGAATTGTGAAGGTCTTCCACTTACAATAGTTACAGTTGCCCACATCCTTTCCAAAACTGACAAGACTTCGGTGTACTGGAACCAGGTAGCTAATGATAAACAAAATTCGGTTTACAAGGATGCATATGATCAAATGTCCAATGTACTATATCCAAGCTATGACTATTTACCTCAACATTTGAAAGCATGCTTTCTCTACTTAGGAGCTTTCCCACAAGATTATATGGTGTGGAGGCGCCAACTGATCGACTTGTGGAGTGCTGAAGGATTTCTTAACCGAAAATCAACCATGACTTCAACTGATTATACGTTTGCTTATGTAGGAGCGCTTCTTTCAAATAATGTTATCATCTACAATGAAGAAAAGTTTATATATCACCTTCATTAATCATTTTGGTACTTGTGTAACAAAGAAGCTGCCAAGAATAAGTTTTTCGATGCATTCAATTGTCTTGCCGATGCTCTACCAAAAGAAGGTATAAACTACCAGCTGCGCCGATTGTGCATCCGAAATAATGTTCTACTTGCCATTGAAGATGCGCACGATTCAATTGCATCTGCTTCAACGGTACGCTCTCTCCTATGTACCGGTCCATATCATCAATATCCTGTACCATTTTGTTTGGAACAATTAAGGTTGCTCAGGGTATTGGAAGCTCTTTCTATTAAATCCTATGAGTTCCCAATGGAAGTGTTGAAACTATTGCAGCTAAGATACCTCGCCCTCACTTACGATGGAAACCTCCCTACTTTCATTTCCAAACTATTCAACCTTCAGTACTTGATTGTTCATCATCAGTACCGGATCGTAAAATCTGTTGGGAATCCATATTATCTGCCTATTGAGATATGGAATATGAAAGAATTGAAGTCTCTCGAGATCCGGGGAAGAGACCTACCACATCCTTGTGAAGGATCCCTCCTATCAAACCTCACAACTCTAACTGGTGTCGGTCCTCAAAGTTGTACCAAAGATGTGCTTGAAAAAATCCCTAATCTGAAGGAGTTAACAATCCAAATCGAACTAGTTCCGGTTGCTTCTAAGCCCTTCAGTTGCTTTGATCACATTTACAATCTGCATCAACTACAAGAATTAGAATGTGAAATTACAAATCCTATTTTCAAGACTGAGGTTGTTACCCGATTTGGTCCTCTTTCAGACTTGCCATCAAGTCTTACAAAGTTAACCTTGAGCGGCTTAGGATATCCGTGGGAAGAAATGAGAAAGATTTCTTCATTGCCAAATCTTACAGACCTGGTATTGCAATGCTATGCCTTTCGAGGCCCGAAGTGGGAGGTTCACGACCACGAATTCCAAAAGCTTTCACATTTTCAAATTGAAGACACCGATCTGGTGCACTGGAAGTTTGTGACAACAAATTTCTGCTTCCCTGCTATTAAGGTTCTTGGCATCGAACATTGCTACAAGTTAAAAGAGATCCCTCTCACATTCGGTACATCTCTTGAAAATATTTATTTAGTTGACTGCAACCCTATGGTTGTGAATTGTGCAAACAGTTTAAAAGGGGAGTGGGACGACAAATATGGCGGTCATGGACGTCGATTATATGTTATTGTCCGTTCTTCATTGTACTGATGGGAACACCAGAATATTGATTCTTGAAAAGGTTAATCATTCAATTTTTATTTCAATCTGAGGATGAATCTGTATCAAAAGGGTTGGAATTTGAGGTATAACAGGCCGATAAGTTCTATTATTTTTTTAAAATATTTTTTATTACCAAGGATCTACTCAATTGTATGTATATGTATACATTCTCCTACAAAACAACTATAAATAGACAATACACATATATGGTTGATAACACGTGCATTGGGATAATGTAAGTTGCGTTTGGATGAAACTGTTGAAATTACCAAAACAAGTGCATGTGTGTTGCAGGTATTATGTTAATACGAAGCTTGCATATTGAGTTATCGTTAGATGGTGAAAGATTTGGTTTTGAGTTTTCTTGTATTCATATATTGTTCAAGTAATTCTCATCTTCAAATTTCGTGTGTGCAATACTCGACTCAATTTCCTTCTCGTCTTGTCTTGTTTGATGTTCATCCTAATATTTTAGTTAATAGACAGTTTTTTTTAGTTAGTCGATTGAGTTGTTTGCTTAGTCGACTAAGGTTTTTTAGTTAGTTGCTAATTATTTGATTTAGCAGAATGCAACAGCAAGTTATATTTTCATCGGAAAAAAAAGGCGCAAGTCCCGACAATTTTGAGCAATAAATCTTTCTCGACGAAGAGTAATGGTAGGTGATCATTTGTTGAGTCTCTCGATTTCATTATCTGAAATTAGGCGGAACAGTTTATTTGGTGGAAACACATTTCTATTTTTCCCATTATTACCAGGAACATCCTCAAAACTTTTAAATATTTACGGAAATGACCCCGAAACGTTTCAGACAAGTGTCATGGTGTTTCGATTTCCGAAATGCGAAAACGCGTTTACCGAAGTTTCCGTGCACCATAGCGTTTCATTTATGGGATTTTATAATTTTTGGGATGAAATTGTAAGATTAAAGTGAAATTGAGGCTGAATCAAAAAAAGAAGTTAAAAAAGGGTTGAATGTGTTATTTTAGAAGGCTCACGTACTCCACACGTGACTTAATCGGCTCCCAAATTGGTCTATATATAAAGGGCAAATTACCAAAACCCCCCTGAGGTAAGCCTAAATAACGAAAATCCCCCCCACGTTCTCGTAATTACGAAAACCCCCCTAAACTAACGGTTGACCGAATTTTTTTAACCGAAAACGTGTAATGTCTATTATATCCTTCTGTTAAATATGTGAAAATAAAAGGGCAAATTACCAAAACCCCCCTGAGGTAAGCCTAAATAACGAAAATCCCCCCCACGTTCTCGTAATTACGAAAACCCCCCTTGACTAACGGTTGACCGAATTTTTTTAACCGAAAACGTGAAATGTCTATTATATCCTTCTGTTAAATATGTGAAAATAAAAGGGCAAATTACCAAAATCCCCCTAAGGTAAGCCTAAATAACGAAAATTCCCCCCACGTTCTCGTAATTACGAAAACCCCCCTTGACTAACGGTTGACCGATTTTTATTTATTTATATATTTTAATTGATTTTATTTATCCAGAGGAGTATTAAACCGATATTGTATATTAAATATAAACGAAAACCCCCACTTACATGTTGTATATTAAATATAAATTAATCTTTAAAAAACAAAAAAAAAGAAATAAAAACAAAAAAAAAGAAATAAAAACAAAAAAAACAAAAAACAAAAAAGGAGAAAAATATATTGAGTCTTCTTCTTCCCTTCGTCCTTCGGAAGAGACGACCCAATCTCCAGTCCTCCTTCGGAATCATTCGACTTGCACAACGAAATCGAATACTTCTCTCCATCAATCGACACGACTTCAAGCTTTCTCGCCCTTCCCAATCCGAAATCCGCATCGCACAAGTCGAACTTCGGCGAACTGTCCTCATCCCTACAAATTTCTCACTATCGGACATCCAATTCTCGACACCTTTCAAAACCTCGTCTTTGTTATTCACCCTGTTTTTAATATCCAAAGCTATAGCCTCCGCAGCAATTACAAACCCTTCTTCCCCGACAAGTGTTTTGTGCTTGATTTTCGCTATTCCGCCACCCAAGCAATTGCCGAAGTAATTCAGTGGCATCGGCGGATTAGTTCTCCCTCTAACATCGACCGTCAAATTTTCCTCTTAAATTCGACACCTACCTGTTATGTCGAAATTTTTGAAAAGAATCGACACTTGTGTATCGAATTAAAAATCGACATTTGTGAGCGGCGATGGAGGACGTTTTTTCGACGGCAATAGAGGACATCTTAGACGGCGGCGATGGAGGACTTATTTTCCGGCGGCGAGGCAAGTTTTGTCGGTGTGTGGGCGAGTTCTCGGCGGCAGGCAAGATCCCGGTGAGGCTTTGAAGCTTGAAGTCAATCTCGAATGTGTCGTCTGATTGTGGTCTTGCGTGAGAGGAATTGGATTTTATTTATATATTTATAACCTCTCATTAAATAAAATACTTACAATTACCCCCTAAGGATAATTTCGTGTACAAGGGCAAAATTGCTATTATCGGAGGAATATTCGGGAGAATAAAAAAGATTCTATCGAGTTTAACACCGTTAGAGCGATTTATAAGATGTCTGCATACCTCAGGGGGCTTTTCGTAATTACGAGAACGTGGGGGGATTTTCGTTATTCAGACTTACCTCAGGGGGGTTTTGGTAATTTGCCCATATATAAATGCACCATCCGCGATGAGGGACTAAGACTCAATCTTCTTGGATTAATGTATCAAACTGCACATGGAAAATGTCAATCGAGTAAACATATTACATAATTGACCTTGGGAGAGAGAGAAAGAGAGATAAGCATACGCTGGATGTTAGATATTTTTTAAAAGGATAAATTCCACTTTCCCCCCTTTACTATGGCTCGATATCACTTTGCCCCCTTCTACTCTCAATTACATTGATTTGACCCCCTGTACTTGAAAAGTTGTCTCAATGTAGCCCTTGCCGTTAGTCTTTAGACATTTGACTTTAACACCGTTTGATCTAAGTCTGAAAATTACAAAAAACCTTACCTCCCAGTTTAAATAATAATTTTTTTTTTTAAATTTAATTTTTTTTTTTTAAGTAAAAATAAATTGTGGTTGCCGTCGTGGACTATACTTTCCGTCAATTTATTCGTCAGTTAAGTAATGACGGGCACACGCTTGATTCCGTTAGTACTAACTATAAATTAACAGAAAAGACTAAAAGTGTTGAATTTTTGAAATATGATGGATCAAACGTGTAATCAATGCAAAGTTAAGAAATGAAATTGTATTTTTCCCAATATAAGAATGAAGCACTTGCTGAACCAATTAATCTTTATCATTGTCCGAAACATAATGCTTAACTTGCAGTGAGGCAAATGATTTCATCAACAGCTTAATCATCTCGAGAACTGGTCTGTATGCATGTATATAATTAACCGCGCATTCAAGAAATGGACTTTGACTAAATCTCCTTGGATAGCAACAGTATATAATAAAGAAAATAATACATTATTACAACCTGTACGTACTTAATTAACACAAATTAGTTAATGGCCAACTTGGATTAATTAATAAAAAAAATAATTCATATGGTTGACTTTTTTGCACATCGTATCCAGAGCAATAACTTCACAATCAAATGCCTATGAAGAAGACTTGTTTTGTTCCAGACTGAAAATTGTGTGTGTGTGTGTGTGTGAGAGAGTGATAAGGAACGCCAAATTGGATTCGAATTGGAAAATAACTATTTAATTCGTAGAAGAGTTATTGATGGGCATCGGTGGAGATACCGAAAGAAATTACGGAAAAATAAGGGTTTTCAACGAACTCAAATTGTACTTGAGTACGAAACGAACTCTATCTCAAGTAAAACGGCGCAAGGAACAAAACTCATGAGCAATGCTCATGAATCACGTCAAATTTCTGCAATCCAACGTCGTTTGGACTCCTAAAACTTCGTTTTTGCTATTTTAGGCAAGTTTTAGAAAATTAATATCAAATCATAGAAAAATCGGATTAGGATTCCGTAAATTGGGTTGTTCCCAAAATTACGAGATCTACTAGAATCAAACTCTAACTCGTTTTTGCCTTTTTTGGTAATTTTTAGTATTTTCTTAGTTTAATTAGGGTTTTCAGTTTTTTAGTATAAATAGCTGCCTTAGGTCTTTATTTTAAGGAGATTTTTCGAATTTTAATAAAATATTTAGAGTTTTCTCTATTTTTCTGGTGGATTCCAGAGTTTTCGGTGGATTCCGAATGTTATTTTGTTCTATAGGATTAATTCGTAGAAATTAATTCTTTACCGTGCTTCCGTTCTGCGTCAGTTGGCATCAGTAGCGAGGTTTTTCCTGGTTAGATGGCGAAAGGTGCGAGATATGGAGACAACAACTACGTTGGCGATGACCGCGGGGTTGAGAAACTGCAAAATCTGCGGTTGGTGCGCGAGGGATTTGCCCTTGACAACAACAACAGAAGAACTGGATCTAGCATGGGTATTGCCGACGGTGTAGCCCGAGGTGCATATGTTAGACACAATTATCATGGATCTGTTCAACTTCAATCAAGGTATGACGATTATTCAAAGGTGAGCGACAACTCTGATTTTGAAGAAAATCCGCCTATAAAGAGGCAAAAGGATCGTGATAAATATCGGGTAAGAGCTGAAATTCCTTCTTTTAGTGGAAATTTTCTTGAAGTTGAGGATTTTATCGATTGGGTGTCAGAAGTTGAAAATTATTTTGAATTGATGGGTATTTTGCCGAATAAGATGGTAAAATTGGTTAGGTGTGAGTTAAAGGGTTGTGCAGCCGCATGGTGGGATGAAATACAGAGGAAGAGAGCTAGACAAGAAAAATTTCCAATCCAATCATGGAGGAGGATGAGAAAAATGTTGATGGATCGTTTTTTACCCCTAGATTATGAGCAACGTCTATTTCAACTATATAGTAATTGTTCGCAAGGGAGTAGATCTGTTAACAAGTATACTGCTGAGTTTATGAGACTAGCAGACTTAAATAACCTGCAAGAATCCGAAAGTATGGAAATTTCAAGGTACTTGCAAGGATTGAATATTTCAATCCGTCTTAGGATGGGGTGGCGCGCATTCGACTCCCTTGAAGAGGCTGAAGAGTTAGCATGGAGCGAGGAATATTATCAGAAGCGAAATAGTTCTTCTAGAAAAATCAAAGATGTTCTACCCATTGCCAAAGTTAAGGAGGTACAAGATACTTCGTTCGTTATTCAAGCATCCGGTTTGGTGGAGGATCATGGCGTACGAGTTAACAAAGTTGAAGAAGAAATTGTTGATGCAAAAGTTAAAATTAGCGTAGATATGATTAACGATGACATTAACAAAATCAAGGTGAAAGTCAATGAAGTTGAAGGGGGAGTCAACGAGGTTGAAGAGAGCATCAACAAAGTCGAAGATATCATCAACGAGGTAGAAGAGAACGTTAGCAAGGTTGAAGAGGGAGTCGGTGAGTTTCGAGAGGGTGTTAAAAATAAATTTGAGGAAGAATTTGAAGTTGTAAAATTTGTTCAAGAAGAGGAAGGTGCACGTGAAGAGAAGGAACAAGTGGATTGCGTTGAGGTATGTGATCTAATTGTAGATAATGTTTGCTGTGAAGTTCCTGCATCGGGGAAATTGGTGGAGCCATTGAGATTTTCGATTAAGAAGCCAATTTTTCCAACGCCTCGTTTGGATGAAGATTTTGAAAGCGAGATTTTTGTGCCGGGAATATTGGTGGAGCACTTGAAGTTGTTTCGAAAGAAATATGCATCGCTATATTTTGATCATAGCTCGAGGTCGAGCTCTTTTGAAGAAGAGGAGATTGATAAGGAACGCCAAATTGGATTCGAATTGGAAAATAACTATTTAATTCGTAGAAGAGTTATTGATGGGCATCGGTGGAGATACCGAAAGAAATTACGGAAAAATAAGGGTTTTCAACGAACTCAAATTGTACTTGAGTACGAAACGAACTCTATCTCAAGTAAAACGGCGCAAGGAACAAAACTCATGAGCAAAGCTCATGAATCACGTCAAATTTCTGCAATCCAACGTCGTTTGGACTCCTAAAACTTCGTTTTTGCTATTTTAGGCAAGTTTTAGAAAATTAATATCAAATCATAGAAAAATCGGATTAGGATTCCGTAAATTGGGTTGTTCCCAAAATTACGAGATCTACTAGAATCAAACTCTAACTCGTTTTTGCCTTTTTTGGTAATTTTTAGTATTTTCTTAGTTTAATTAGGGTTTTCAGTTTTTTAGTATAAATAGCTGCCTTAGGTCTTTATTTTAAGGAGATTTTTCGAATTTTAATAAAATATTTAGAGTTTTCTCTATTTTTCTGGTGGATTCCAGAGTTTTCGGTGGATTCCGAATGTTATTTTGTTCTATAGGATTAATTCGTAGAAATTAATTCTTTACCGTGCTTCCGTTCTGCGTCAGAGAGAGAGAGAGAGAGAGAGAGAGAGAGAGAGAGAGAGAGAGAGAGAGAGAGAGAGAGAGAGAGAGAGAGAGAGAGAGATGATCGTCTCGCTCAATGGGATGGCGGGCATTGGTAAGACTACTCTTGCCAAGAAACTCTTTCAAGATCCATTCATTGTGAGTTGTTATAGCAAGCTCGTGTTCGTGACCATAGGCCCTAAATATCGACTAGCAGATATCTTGGTGGATATTCTAACACAAGTGAATCCCGACATTGATGAAATAATGCTTATGAAAGGAGAAAAAGGATTAGCTGGATTGAAAAGAATGGTTCAAGAAAGTTTAAAGTATTTGAGATACTTGATCGTGTTGGATGATGTATGGGAAATAGACCTCTGTTTTGTGTTGTTGGAGTTATTTCCAGACGACAAAAATAGAAGTCGAGTGTTGGTCACAACTAGGATGCAAGAAGTAGCTGATTGTGCTAAGCCTTTGAATATTTGCAATATACCCTTCCTTGATAAGAAAGAAAGTTGGGATCTTCTTCGCGAGAAGGTGTTTGGTGAAGAAGAACCGTGCTCTTATAGACTTGAGAAAGCTGGAAAGAAGATTGCCGAGAATTGTGAAGGTCTTCCTCTTACAATCATCACGGTTGCCAATATCCTGTCAAAAGTTGACAAGACAATAGAGTACTGGAACGAGGTAGCGGATGATAAACGAAATTCAGTATACAAGGATGCATATGAACAAATGTCAAAGGTACTATATCCAAGCTATGACTACTTAGATCAACATTTAAAAGCATGTTTTCTCTACATTGGAGCTTTCCCACAAATTTTTTTACTAGACGTGTCCCAACTAGCCAACTTGTCGAGTGCTGAAGGATTTCTTAACTCAGAATCAGTGCATTACTATGAGGAGACCATGGATTATGCATATGATAGCTATGGATATTTTGATGACCTTTATGCCACAAATGTTATCATGTTCGACAATGAAACATTTGATTTTTACCTTCATTCGTCCTTTTGGTACTTGTGTAACAAAGAAGCTGCCAGGACCAAGTTTTTCTATGCCTTAAATTGCCATGGCGATACTCTACCGGAAGAAGGTATAGAAAGCCAGCGCCGATTGTGCATCCGTAATAATGTTCTACTTGCCATCAAAGATGTGCACAACTCAATTGCATCTGATTCAAAGGTACGATCTCTTCTTTGTACAGATTATTTTCATAAATATCCAGTACCGCTGTTTTTGGAACATTTGAGGTTGCTGAGGGTATTGGATGCTCGTTCTATTAGATTCTATGAGTTCCCGATGGAAGTATTGAAACTAGTTCAATTAAGATACCTCGCCCTCCTTTATAATGGAAACCTCCCTTCTTCCATTTCCAAACTCTGGAACCTTCAAAACTTGATTGTTGTTCGACATCTAAGGATAGTAAAATCTGTTGGGAATCTATTGTATCTGCCTATTGAGATATGGAATATGAATGAATTGAAGTATCTTTACACATGCGGAAGAGACCTACCACATCCTTGTTGTGAAGGATCTCTCCTACCAAACCTATTAAAACTAAGTGGTGTCGGTCCTCAAAGTTGTGCCAAATCTGTGCTCGAAAAAATCCCTAAATTGAAGGCGTTATCGATTGATATCGAGCTGGCTCCTGATGCTACAGAGCCCTTGACATGCTTTGATCACATTTCCCATCTCCATCAACTACAAGAACTAGGATGTTACATTATGAATCCTACATTGAAGACAGAGGTTGTTACCCCACTTGCTCCTCTTTCAGACTTCCCATCAAGTCTTACAAAGTTAACTTTGAACGGCTTAGGATATCAGTGGGAAGAAATGAGAAAGATTTCTTCATTGCCAAATCTTACTCGTCTCTACCTGGAATGCTATGCCTTTCGAGGCCCAAAATGGGAGGTTCGTGACAACGAATTCCAAAGTCTCTTACATCTTGAGTTTGAAGACATCGATCTGGAGCAATGGACATTTGAAAATTGTCTATGCCTCCCTGTGATTGAGAGCCTTCGCATCGCACATTGCTACAAGTTAAAAGAGATCCCTCTCACATTTGGTAAATCTCTTGTACGCATTCAAGTAGTCGAATGCAACCCTATGGCTGTGAAATGTGCAATCAAGTTAAAAGAGGAGTGGGACGACAAATATGCTAATCGTGAACGTTTGTTACAACTTGATGTTCGTTCTTCACTGTAACAATGGGAACACCAAGCCGTGAGTGACTCTACCATATCATTGATTCTTCAAAAGGTTAGTCGTTAAATTTTTATATCTATCGATCGAAAATACTAATATTTTAGTCAATGCCCATTCAGGTAAAAGGAATTGAACAACCTTCAATTTTTAGCATTAGATTTGAATTAATATATATATATATATATATATATATATATATATATATATATATATATATATATATATATATATATATATATATTTTTTTTATTATTATAATTTCATCATACAGTGAATATTACCAAAGAATAGATATACTCAGTATATATGCATACATTCTCCTACAAAACAATAGAAATAGACAATATAGATATATGGTTGATAACACATATATATAATAGGATCATATAAGTTGCGTTTGGATGAAACAGTTTGAATTTGCTACAACAGAGATAGATTTTACTATAGGGTAAATTACGAAAACTCCCTGAACTTAGGCTAAATAACAAAAAAAACCCCACATATTCGTAATTACCAAAAATCACTGAGGTTTGTTTCCATCTTACACCAACCTTTTACAGTGTCAGTTTTCACGGATTTTTTTTATTCCAAGAAATAGACTTTACACAATTTCAGATATTTTCTTTTATTTCTCACCTATTTAATGGAAGGTATTTAAAACTCTATTAACACTTAATCAGATGGGGATTTCGGTTATTACGGATAAGTGGGGGTGTTTTTCGTTATTCAGTCTAAGTTTAGGGAGATTTTCGTAATTTACCCTTTATTATATTACAAATTAATTTATTTGATTACTGATCAATGAATTTGCTATTATGGATTAAAAAAAAATTAACATCCGAAATCATTGAACATTCTCCTTTATTACAGGTGTATCGTCTCGAGAGCCGTAGGCTGATTGATCGCGAGAGAAATTACATCGACATTGTTTGCATCAGGAATCGGAGGAACGTACTTTCAGTTTTGAGACGGACAAATCAAAGCGTGTTTAAATATTTTGTTAATGTTATTTGGTGTGTTTAATTTTTCTTGATTTAATTTTTATAACATCCTCATCAGTTATATGTTGTGAGGTTAAAATTAAGACTATTGCGCAATTAAGAAAGTGCACGTGTGTCGCACATATTGTCGAATGTACGAGTTTTACCTGTCTCTGCCGGAAACAGGTAAAGCAAAGATAGTTACATACATACGATAACCGAAGTATAAAGAACATATATGCAACAGTAAGCCATATTTTCTATCGGAAAAAAGCCATGTTGAGTCTCTCGATTTCATATTTTAAAGAACTTAAAAAAATCCCTATGTTTCATTACTTGAAGTTAGGTGTAAAATTCTCCACTTTGACAGTTTTCGCGAAGCAAAATCTCACCTTAGAATACACATAGCAAATGAAGAGAAAATCGAGGAACGTTATAAGCATATGCAGCCTCGAAACTCAATATTAAACATCAAATAAAACGAGCAATGGGGGGTGTGTTTTGCGTATTTATGAAATTCTACCTTTACGTGAATGGGGGTATCTTTCTTTGTTATGTGCGGTGCACATGCTATTCTCCGTCCCTACTAACCGGACAAACGGACGGAGGGACAAAAACAACATAAAAGTAGCATGTTTAGGGACGTAAATTGTAACTTCATCTTGTTTATGGACGAAAATCGAATAAGTGGTATAGTATATGAACGAAAAGTGTAATTATCCCCAGAGATGTTTTTGAAAGAATCCCTAGGTTAGAGGTTTTAGCAATCTAAATAGAAATTGCTCCCGACAATTTTCAACCCTTGAGATGCTTTTTGTCATATTTTTCATCTCCATAAACCAATGCCTCGTTTGTTTGAAAAGATAAGATTAGCCAGGATAAAATTAAATATTCTAATAAAACCCAATTGTATTATTGGATATTGGAAGATCCAATAAAAAACATGCCTAAAAGGCGAGATAATGCATAATAACATAATTTATGCGGGTCGACCCGGTAAGTTATTGGGATATCAGACATCAAACAAAGTCCCATTATTTAGTTAAGTGTAAATTACAGCCACCCCCTGAGGTACGGTTAAATTACGAAAAAACCCCTCTTGTTTGGGTAATTACAACCACCCATCAACTATGAATTTTTGTACATGTCCATCTCTGTGGTGTCAAATTTAGTGGAATCTTCTAAATTATGTAATATTCTCCTGTTTGTATCTTTTTTAATATATTCGAGTTCCACATTTTGAAACAAGATGATCATAAGATGTGTTTCTTGACATGTAAATATCATATTGTGGTGCATCAAAAACTGCATTTTACAAACTAGAAGATTTTGTTGAATTTGACACCATAAGGATGAATGTGCAAGAAGATTCATACTTGATGGGGGTGGTTATAATTACCCAAACAAGAGGGAGTTTTTCATAATATAACCATACTTCAGAGTATTAGAGTATATTATATTATTAGATATTATAGGATATTAGAATTCTAGTATGATTCGGTTACCTAGATTAGTTAGGATTTATTTACCTAGTCAAACTCTATTACCTTGCAATATTTCTCTATATATATTCCATGTAATCAACCCATAACACAATGGGGGTTTCTATTCTATCACGTATTCTATTCCTATATGGTATCAGAGCACCAGGTTTTTTAACCTAGCCTAGCCGCCTTCTTCTCCATGGCGGTGACCACCCAATTTTCTCTTTCCCCCGGTGGTGGTACTCTAATATCTTTCTTTTTCTATCTTTTCCATGAACACCACCCAATTTTCTCCCTCCCCGGTGGTTCATCTTCTATCTGCTTCTTCTTTTTCTTCTTCGTATATGGTCTAAGACCTAGCCGCCGCTTCTCTTCTTCTCCATGGCCGGCGAACAACACCCAATCTTCTCCCCCCTCTCTCATCTCTTCTATCTATCTCGATAAAAAAAAAAAAAAAAAAAAAAAAAAAAAAAAAAAAAAAAAAAGAAGAAGAAGAAAGGTTGCTTATTTTTCTATCACCCGTTATTATTATTATTATTATTTTTTAAATTTGGCAGATATTTCAACAGAGGAAGTCTCTAGTGTTGTGTTTCGCGACTTATTTTCCAGTCTTCACTTTTGGAGTATATTTGTTCCGACTGCGGGAGCGTGTTAGCAAGTGATTTTCCAGTCTTCACGTTCGTCAAGTTTCGACTGCGGGGGCGTATTAGAGTATATTATTAGATATTATAGGATATTAGAATTCTAGTATGATTCGGTTACCTAGATTAGTTAGGATTTAGTTACCTAGTCAAACTTTATTACCTTGCAATATTTCTCTATATATATTCCATGTAATCAACCCATAACACAATGGGGGTTTCTATTCTATCACGTATTCTATTCTTCCTATACAGAGGTGGTTGTAATTTACCCTTTAGTTAATCATGGCTATCTCTCGAACCAAACAAGTCCTAAAAGTACTAGAATGTGTCACTGTGAATCCCATATTGAAGACAGAAGTTGTAGAAAATCTACGGCAAATTGCTTTCTTCAAAAGGTTAGTCATTCAATTTCTCGCAAAAGCTCACATTGCAAATTAAAGAGTATGTCAAAATCGAAAAGAAAAACGAGAACGACGGTATAAGCATATGCAGTCTCGGGCCTCTTACACGAGTTGGGATTGTCCCTCCCAGGTCGACCGACGACCCATCGGCTGATTATATTAGTTGTTTACTCTATGTAGTTTGATTTTCTATTTTTTTTTTAAGCTGTCTAGCTTATACATAATAAAGAATAATACAGTACAACCTGTAAGACAAGTTAATTAGTGGCCATCTTGGATTAAATATCATTATGGTTGGTTGACTCTTTTGTCACATCTTTGCAGAGCAATAATTTCACAAACAATGCCTATGAAGAAGACTTATTCCAGACTGAAAACTATGTGATATCTTAGAGAGAGAGAGATGGCTTATGGAGCTGTTGGTTGTCTTGAGCTGACAACTGAGCGCCTTTTGAAATCATCACATATTTCGATTGTTCAAAATTCATCCCCACAAATAATTAACCTTCTGTACGATGAGATTCTTTCCTTAAAAGAAGCTCTCAGAGAATTCAATACAAGGAGGAGCACCATCAACATGAAGATGGTCAAAACTTTGGAGGCACAAATCATAGATGTTGTATACGAATTCGAAGATGTATTTGACTCCCATCTCGCAAATCAGTTATATTCACAATCTGAAGAAGAGACCGGTGATCCTCCATTAATGTTATTCTCAGTAGATCTTCAAGAAATAAAGCAAGATGTCGATTCCTTTGTCGAAAGGATGAACAAGATGAAGAAGGCCTACATTCATGAGTTATGCAACCCCTCGCCAGAAGAAGATGATTGTGTGGGCCCGTCATCAAGGATTGATTTTGGTGGAAATGATGATTATAACATGGTTGGATTATCTGATATATTTACTGAAATCAAAGATCTGTCTCGTTGGTCGGGATGGCGGGCATTGGTAAGACCACTCTTGCCAAGAAACTCTTTCAAGATCCATTCATTGTAAGTTGTTACACCAGACATGTATTCGTAAGTCGTAACCATAGGCCCTAAATATCGACTAGCGGACATCTTGGTGGATATTCTGACACAATTGAATAATCTTGACATTGATGAAGTAATATTGCTTATGAAAGGGGCAGAATTATTAGTCGAGTTGAAACGAATGGTGTTCAAAAGTTTAAGGTTTTTGAGATACTTGATTGTGCCGGATGATTTATGGGACGTTGAGCTCTATTTTGACTTGACGGAATTCTTTCCAGACGACAATAACGGAAGTCGAGTGCTACTGACGACTAGGACAGAAGAAGTAGGTTATTGTGCTAGTATGTGGAGGGATTACAATTTACGCTTCTTGGATAAGAAAGAAAGTTGGGAACTTCTTCGTCACAAGGTGTTTGGTGAAGAAGAACCGTGCTCTTATGAACTTGAGAAAGCTGGAAAGAAGATTGCCGAGAATTGTGAAGGACTTCCTCTTACAATCATCACGATTGCCAATATCCTGTCAAAAGCTGACAAGACAATAGAGTACTGGAACGAGGTAGCGGATGATAAACGAAATTCAGTATACAAGGATGCATATGAACAAATGTCAAAGGTACTATATCCAAGCTATGACTACTTAGAACAACATTTAAAAGCATTCTTTCTCTACCTTGGAGCTTTCCCAAAAAATTATTCGGTGTATGGATACCAAATGGTCAACTTGTGTGGTGCTGAAGGATTTCTTAACCCAGACCCAATCGCGACTTTCGAAAATAATAGCTATGGATACTTGAATGAGCTTTGTTTTAAAAATGTTATCATGAGCGCCAAAGAAGAACGCGGTTTTCACCTTCATTCGTCATTTTGGTACCTGTGTAACAAAGAAGCTCCCAAGAACAATTTTTACTATGCCTTGAATTTTTGTGCTGATGCTTTACAAGAAGAAGGTATAAAATACCAGCGGCGATTGTGCATTCGCAATAGTTTTTCACCCCTTAAGTTTGCACTAATTCCATATTTGGTCCTCCATGTTCACAAAAAACACATTTGATCCTTCATATTTCAATAATTTAATATTTTTGGTCATTTTCGTCAGTTTACCGTTAGTTCATCAGTTAAGTTAATGACGGGCACATGCTTGATTCCGTTAATACTAACAAAAAAATTGACGAAAAAGACTTAAAGTGTTGAATTTTTTAAATAGGAGGGACCAAATGTGATTTTTGTGAACATAAGGGACTAAATGTGAAATCAACGCTAAGTTAAGGGATGAAAAGTGTACTTTTACTTGTATAAGAATGAAGCACTTGCTGAACCAAGTAATCTTAATTATTGTCCGAAAATTATATACATACAGACCAGTTCTCGAGTTTGACTTAATTAATCTCCTTGGATTGTAACAGTATATAATAAAGAGAATAATACAATATTACAACCTGACGTCCGATAACTTCGTTCATATGGTTGACTCTTTTGCACATCGTATCCAGAGCAATAAACTTCACAATCAAATGCCTATGAAGAAGACTTGTTTTGTTCCAGACTGAAAATTGTGTGTGTGTGTGTGTGTGTGTGAGAGAGAGAGAGAGAGAGAGAGAGAGAGAGAGAGAGAGAGAGAGAGAGAGAAGCATTTCAAGATGGCTTATGGTGCTGTTGGTTGTCTTGAGCTGACAATTGAGCGACTTTCGAAATCATCACATAATTCGATTATTCAAAATTCATCCCCACAAATCATCAAACTTCTGTACAAGGAGATTCTTTTCTTAAAAGAAGCTCTCAGAGAATTCGATAAAAGGAGGAGCACTATTAGCATGAAGATGGTGAAAACACTGGAGGCAGAAATCATAGATGCAATATACGAATTCGAAGATGTGCTCGAACCCCATCTCTTGAATCAGTTCCATTCACAATATGAAGAAGAGTCCGTTCATTAATGTTATACTCAGTAGACATGCAAGAAATAAGGCAAGATGTCGATTCCTTTATCGAAATGGTGAACAAGATGAAGAGGGCCTACATTCATGAGTTACGCAACCCTTCCCCCGAACAAGAAGAAGAAGAAGAAGAAGACTGGGATGATTGTGTGGATTTTGGTGGAAACGAGTCTTATAACACGGTTGAATCATCTCATCTATTTATGAGAATCAAGGATCGGCTTGTAAATTCCTTTTTCGAAACAGTGAACAAGATGATCAAGAAGCCCTACACTCGCGAGATACGCAGCCCTTTATATCTATTTACGAGAATCAAAGACCGGCTTAATTCCTCACAATCTGAAGGGATGAGTGTGTCTCTCGTCGGGATGGCGGGCATCGGTAAGACTACTCTTGCCAAGAAAGTCTTTCAAGATCCATTCATTGTGAGTCGTTTCAGCCTACGTGTGTTTGTGTCCATAGGCCCGAAATATCGATTACATGATATCTTGTTAGATATTCTAAGGCAATTGGATCCTGTATATAATGAATTAAGGCTTCCAACAGATACATTATTAGCCAAGATCAAATGGGTGCTGCTGTCATATTTAAGAGATTTAAGATTTCTGATTGTATTGGATGATGTATGGGATGCAGAGCTCTGTTCTCAGTTGTAACTAGGCTATGCGAAGTAGCTGTGTGTGCTCACCCTTTGAATTCTTTCAAAATACCATTCCTTGATAGAAAGAAAGTTGGGATCTTCTTCGTGAGAAAATATTCGGTGAACAAGAGTCGTCATTCTCTTATGGAGCACCAGCGCCGATTGTGCATTCGAAATAGTATTCTATTTGCTATTGAAGATGTGCACAACTCAATTGCATCTGCGTCAACTGTACGCTCTCTCTTATGTACTGGTCCATTTCATCAATATCCAGTGCCATTACCTTTGGAACATTTAAGGTTGCTCAGGGTATTGGAAGCTCGAATCAGACTGTATGAGTTCCCATTGGATGTGGTGCAACTATTTCAACTAAGATACCTTGTCCTCACTTATGATGGAGACCTCCCTCCTTCTATTTCCAAACTTTCGAACCTTCAGCAGTTGATTGTTGGTCGATACTGCATCGTAAATTATGTTGACAATGTAGTGTATCTGCCTATTGAGATATGGAATATGAAAGAATTGGAGTATCTACAGTGTGTGGAAAGAGACCTACCACATCCATGTGAAGGATCTCTCCTACCAAAACTCTTACAACTTATTGGTGTTGTACGAAAGACGTGCTTGAAAAAATCCCGAATCTGAAGGATTTAGGAATTCAAATCGTACTATCTCTTGAGAGTCTTTGATCACATTTCCAATCTCCATCAACTACAAACACTGCAATGTGACATTGTGAATCCTATATGGAAGACAAAGGTTGTAACTGCCCCACTTGCTCCTCTTTCCGACTTGCCATCAAGTCTTACAAAGTTAATATTGAAAGGCTCGGGATATCCATGGGAAGAAATGAGAAAGATTTCTTCATTGACAAAGCTTAAGTATCTGACATTGAGTCTTTACGCCTTTCGAGGCCCAAAGTGGAAGGTTCATGACTGTGAATTCCAAAGTTTTGAATTTCTTCACATTGAAGACGCTGATCGGGTGCAATGGAAGTTTGTGTCAACGAATTTGTGCCTCCCTGCGATTAAGTACTTTCGCATCGTACATTGCTACAAGTTAAAAGATATCCCTCTTAAGTTTGGTACATCTCTTCTAAACATTCGAGTAGTCAACTGCAACCCTATGGCGATGAATTGGGCAACAAAGTTAAAGGAGTGGGACGACAACTATGGCGATGGTAAACGTTCATTAACTGTTGATATTCGTTCTTCATTGTAATGAAATGATCGGAACACCAAGCCATAACTCTACCATGATATTGATTCTTCAAAAGGTTAGTCATTAAATTTTTTATTTCTATCAAAAGTTTAGAATTTGAGGTCTATAAGACTGATACATTTGAATTTAATTTTTATTTATTTATAATTTCGTCATACAGTGAATATTATTAATAATATACTCAAAATATATGTATATATTCTACTACAAAACAGCTATAAATAGCCAATAGATATATATGGTTGATAACACATGGGTACTTTTTACAGTTTACTCTAATATAAGTTGCATTTGGATGAAACTGTTTGAATTGTGAGGAGAGAATTTGAAGGAAAGCTAGTATGAAATTGAGATGGATTTGAAATTCACTACTGTAATGGTTTCTTCCTTTTTTTTGTTACAAAATTACCCTTTGGCCAATAGTTTATTTGAAGGATGATATGGTAAATGATCAACTATTTTTTAAACAAATAATTCGTCATTCTTTTGAACGTGTAGGATGTTTTGTAACCGAAATTTCCATCAATTAATCCTTTGCATTAATATCAATAAACTAGCAATTTTAGAGGAAAAAAAACCTCTCATGCACATAATAATAATAATAATAATAATAATAATAATAATAATAATAATAATAATAATAATAATAATAATAATAATAATAATAATATTATTATTATTATTATTATTATTATTATTATTATTATTATTATTATTATTATTATTATTATTATTATTATTATTATTATTATTATTATTATTATTATTATTATTATTATTATTATTATTATTATTATTATTATTATTATTATTATTATTATTATTATTATTATTATTATTATTATTATTATTATTATTATTATTATTATTATTATTATTATTATTATTATTATTATTATTTAAATAATTTAAGCAGACATTTCATCATTATTTTGTTCGTTTTGTAACATACATTTTCATCCATCCTTTGCATTAATATAATTAATCTAGCAATTGAACTAAAAATTTCACACAAAACAAAAAAGAAAGAAAAGAACAAAAAGAAAACCTCACATACCAAATGATCCCAAACTAGTCAACTATTAATAAGAAAAGGGAATACACTTTGCACCCCTGAAGCATAAACTATGTAACACTTCCCCTTAAAATGTCATTTGTATTACTTACTCACCTCAACATTAATTATTTTATATTTTAAAAATTAGAACATAATAAACATAACAACTAATATTTATGGGATCATATAAAATTGAAAACAACTAAAATTAAATTATTGGAGAGAAATTAAAAAGTAACATATATTGTATAATAATGAATGAAAATATATTTTTAAGAAATTAAAGAACTAAAATAAATTTAAATACTTCAGATTACTATTGGCTAAGTATTGATTTCTTAAAATTTATCGATAAGAATATATTCGATTAATTGGTCCAACAACAATCAGATGTTATTTATTAAATATATACCCAATGCAAGATAATATTTTAAAATTTTGAAATACTGCCTTTTTCCATATATATATTTTAGTTGTATAATTTAATTATTCTTTGAATTATTTGTTTCAATAATAGAGAAATTTTAAAGTATTAGAATTTAAAATACAAATTAAATTGTGTTTGAGGGGGTAAGTGTTACATAAGAGCATCTCCAACCGGTTTCACCATTTTTTCACCAAATCCTATTTATGGTGGTGAAAAAATGGGTTCATCTCCTACCGGTAGCACACCATTTTACTCTTCCACCATTTTTAGTGGAAAAATGGTGGTTTTGGTCTTCAATGGGTATCACCAAAATTTAGACCAAATATTAAAATAATAATATTTCACCATTTCACCACTTATAGGAAATGGAATTTGGTTTGGTCTCCAATGGCATTTCACCATATATACCCCAAAACTATAAATCTAATGTTAATCGTAATTTTATAATATTTTATTTCCTAAATATTAATTATAGAACCAATACTAAGTAATAAATTTTCTCAACTAAATAATTTAAAAATTATGTTATTAATCTTAAAAAAATGTCCAAACATGAAATAACATGAACTCAAATTATTTTAAATATAATAAAATTATACATAAACAATAATCTCATAAATTATTGCATAAATAAAATATTACAACATAAATCAATTTGAAATCATAAAAAAAATCTCATTCACCATTATTATCATCATCATCACCATCATAATCTTCAACATCACCGATTTGAGCACGTTTATCCCACAAGTGTGCTTTTCCTTGATTTATCAGATTTCGATGTCGACCAAGAAAACTAACATATGCCGTATTATTAAAATCTCTCAAAAGCTCAACAGAAATGAACTAATAAACATTGATACCAACAAAATAAACAAATTAATTAAAAATAAGCATATTTATATTTTTAGAGTTAATGTTTTGTTAATAATAACAAATGTATTTATATTTTAAAAACTAATTTAATAATTAATACCAATGTATTTACGATAATTATGCTAATAAGTTGGTAATCGGGTGCAATTAGTTAAAATCGTCATTTTATATGGTACTAATAAAATGGTGTTAATTACGACAAATCCTATTTTCACCTCTATATTTGGTAGGAAAAATAGGATTTGGTGGAAAAAATAGGAAAATGGTGGACCGGTGGGAGATGAAAATTTCTTCACCAAAAAATTTGGTGGAAAAATAGGATTTGAGTATTTGGTGATATGGGGGTTGACCACGGTGGGAGGCTAAAACCAAATCTCTATAATTTTAGGTGTAATGGTAATATAGGAATTTCGGGTGGGAGGCTAAAAACACCTAAATAAGATGAAAAAATGGCGTTATGGTGTCCGGTCGGAGATGTAAAATGTATTTAACCCATAAGAAAATAAATACCTTGATTGTGCGTTTTGTAACAGACTTGATAATAATAACTGATGCAAAGCTTTTAATGCACATTCAATCCCATTATCTTGCATGTGGAAAAAAACGGTCGAAACGAAAATGCATCTCCCTAAAAGGTGTGAATGTTGGAGAAGATGGTGAGATTTAGCACCCAATTAGTAGCAACAACAAAAGGTTCAGAGGTTACTTTTTTGTCTTCTTACAAAATAGGAGTTTTTTGAATTGGAAGCATGTAAATCTAATTTTTTATTTGTCGGATTATCTGTTCTTGGTATGTTGTAATTAAGATTTTGGGTTTTTTTTTTTCTTTCCTCCATGGTATTGAGAATTGGGTTTTGGTGCACGGGAAAATTGTAGATTATTTCTTTTGTTGATCTATGTATTCGTTCAATTTGACTATCAATCTAATTTATTTATTTATTTATTTTGCTTTGAATTTCAGTTGTGCAACATGAAATTAGAATATGCTATTGGTTGAGCAAGATGCATGATATAATTAATGGAAA
Source organism: Erythranthe guttata (assembly GCF_000504015.1). Next base: position 352,490 of record NW_012195021.1, read on the forward strand.
TGGCCTTTTTCTCAAAAAATGCATGATCATTCAAGGTAATAACTAAATTTCCCTTTTTCATAAGCTATTAATATTCGTAATTTTTTTTCTTGCATTTTTAGATCTCCATCTTTCATCTTAAAAATCAATTGAATCGTATAAAATAAAACTAAATCGAAGAAATAGATAGAATTATATCAAATCACATTTATTTTAAGGTAGATACATTTTGAATCCTAGAAATCAACTGAATCGTAAAATTCCTGTAAAATCGTACTAAATAATAAAAAATCGTAGAGTTATATCAAGTCGAATTTGTTTTAAGATTCTAATCAAAAAGTTCAAAAATACAAATGAATCGTTTTATTATAAATAGTAAATAGTAAGAGTTTGTAATTTTCTTAGAAAGTTGTGTTGTAAACAATAGGGGTACTAGGTTATTAAAGAGGTATGTTATGGGAGAATGAATATCTTATCAAAGAAATTCATCAACAACTAAAGGATAATTGGAGGCTAATTCACATTTTCAGAAAGAAAACATGGTAGCAGATGGCTTAGCAATGGATTGATGATCTAAGGATGCCATATACCTCCAAAGTTTCAACAATTTGACGGCAAAGGCAACCCCAAGCAGCATGTGGCACACTTCGTCGAGACTTGCAATGATGCCGGGACGTACGGAGATCACCTCGTCAAGCAATTCGTCCGATCGCTCAAGGACAACGCGTTTGATTGGTACATTGATTTGGGGGCAAACTCCATTGATAGTTGGAAGCACTTGGAGGAAGAATTTCTCAACCGCTTTTACAGCACTCGAAGAACAGTCACCATGATTGAGCTCACCAGTTCCCGCCAATGTAAGAAGGAACCTGTCATCCACTACATCAACCGTTGGAGAAATTTGAGTCTTAATTGCAAGGATCGACTGCCCGAGACATCAGCTATTGAGCTGTGCATCCAAGTAATGCAATGGGGACTCCGATATATCCTTCAAGGAATTCAACCTAAAAGTTTTGAAGAGTTGGCCACTCGAGCACATGATATGGAATTGAGCATAACTGCAAATGAAGTCGAAGAACCTTCATTCCAAAAGTCGTATCAGCTCAAAGAAGAACATGTTGAAGAAGAACAAGAAGATCATGAGGATGGGGGCAAGTCTTTTGAAGAAACAACATCCTATGCAATGTGACAAGTCAAATCAAATGAAACACTCCTTGACACGAGTTTAAAAGGTCCACATCTTCAAATCAATTGAAATACTCCTTGACACGAGTTTAAAAGTTCTACATGTCCAAATAAAACGAAGCACTCCTTGACATGAGTTTAAAAGGTCTACATGTCCAAATTAAATGAAACACTCATTGACACGAGTTTAAAAGGTCTACATGTCCGAATCAAATGACATACTCATTGACACGAGTTTAAAAAGTCTACAGGTCCAAATAAAATACTCCTTGACACGAGTTTAAAAGGTCTACGAGTTCAAATCAAGTCAAGGCTCCTCAATATGAGCATAAACTATCTATATATCCAAATCAAATCAAAGCTCCTCGATATGAGCATAAACTATCTATATATCCAAATCAAGTAAAGGCTCCTTGATACGAGCATAAACTATCTATATATCCAAGTCAAGTCAAGGCTCCTCGATACGAGCATAAATTTGTTGGAATAAACTTGAATAAATCCCATGGAACCGTCATGCCGAATCATCAAGAATATTGTGCATAAACTTAAATCGGAAGCGTACCTTACTCCGGTGGAATTGATATGAAACGATCATGGATCTTCCAGATCATCATGTACATCCGAACCCGAGAACCCTTTAGACTTCTCTTTGTTTTCTTTATGTCGATGGAATACATAGAGAATGGAATTCGTACATGTGACCCGGGGACCATGACCAATATATATAGATAACCTAATGGGCTATCTTGTGTAATTTTATTTTAGCCCATCACTATAATAAAATTACCCTAATGTCTCTACACATTAAAGGCCCACACCCTATTAGACACATTAAAGCCCAATCCAAATAAACTTTAGTCGATCACTTTAACGGGCTTAACTTTACGTGACAGTCTTGCAACACATAATATTTCACATATAAGTCCAACGTTGGAATAATGTTCCAACAATCTCCCACTTGGACTATATGTGTAACTTTATAATTATAGGTTGCATAAATAAATTTTGAGCTCAACTTTGCTGTCATTACTGAAGTGTGTCTATAACCAATCTCGTCCATCAATCATGCTAACACTGAATCAAAGGGGCCTTCGTTCACATTAGTCGTAACGGGACCCAACAATGGTCACAATATCAACACAATTGAATGACATAGATTATGATGTGGATGTGTAGCATGGAAATGTCATGCAATGTGACCTTAACATACCTATTCCCAATTAGTCCTCCTTAACGAGATCAAACCTTAACAAATCAGAGTGTGAATAAACCAAAACCTTATTTCTGCAGAAATTATCCTAAGAGTATCCTTAATCCGAATTAACCCAAAAATTATGTCTACCCCAAAAGAACACATTTATTATAAACTCCCACTAAAACCGAATATCCTTAATTAATATGACACCCATACGAGCAATATGCTCATGAGACCTTTTGGGTGACATCCTTAGTGTGCACACATAATGGAGTTTATATCGACGTATTCTATAGACACCTTTCCACTCTGTATATTATAAAATAAGATGCTTTTATAAACTGATTACCGTAGTTAAAAAAGAGTTTTGGGTGTTGGCTAAACACTCGTACTTAAATTCTCTTTTAATTAGGTATACATTAAATGGATCTATAATGTACAAGCATCATACAAACTCGAAATCAAAAAACCAAATGATCTCCCAAATGAACTGATTTCGATAAATGAGCATAAATGACCTTATGTTCTCTATAATTACTGTATAATCCTTTTGTTTCTATTCAAAGATCCACTTTAAAGAATTATTTAAATATCTGCCTAACTTTATGTACGATTTAGCCGAATGCGTACATACCGAAGTGTGCATATAATTTCCCAAAGCTGACAGCAAGGGAACCTTTTGCATTCTTCCTTACCGTAAGATCTTTATTGGGCATTGAATGAGATGTGCAGGATTATCTCCCACGTATCACATGGTATATACAAACATTAACTTTATTTACCTAAAACTCTAAAATAGAGTCCGTATTGAGTGAAACTCTAGGTGATTAGACTTTGTTTATAACTTTTTCAACATTGTCTATTGAAATTCAAACGGTCTCAAACATACATTTGTGACCAAATGATTTCACACTTTTGACAATTGATAAGATCCCAAATGTCATTATCATCTTAAGTTTAACTCAGTTTAATATTGTATTCTCTTAAGGTTGTTGAGTTTATCTTTAAGGAGCAATTTCCTTTATGTGGGAGAAGACAGTATTTTTTATTATTGTCTATAGCAACAAAATGAGAAAAATAAATTCTCTCTTTCATACAATAATGAGTATAACCCTTCCCCCCCTTAAACTCAATATCCTTAAGAGATCTTATACATCCCGTCTTTAACCATATGTTGCAGTCTTTAGTGCTTCTCTTAAGATTAGAAGCAAAACCTTACTTGTCATTTGACATACTTTGGAGACTCATATCTTTAAATAACAGATAAAGCGGACATGATTCTGTTACTTTTGGAAAATCTATTATGATGTCTCTACTGCAACAATGTGTCATTCTATGGGATAGTAGTTAACTGAGTACTTTTAGTCTTTTCTCGTTTCTGTCATTTTATTCCTACACATAGTCAAATAAAAGCTGACAAAGAATTCATTTATCCTTCAGATTTTGAAACAAACCTTATGTTGACTATAGATGTAGAAAGAAAAATCAAACCATATGCACTTTAAAGTTAATAAATCGTAACTTTAGTGCTTAAGCCGAAAGTGAGATAAAACTAATACCGAATGTACTCCTTTATATTTCTTTTCTTTTATTAATAATGAAACAAGATTAGTCAAAACTATACTTGATTCAAACTTGTCATTTTAATAATAAAACGTATCAAAAGTGCCTTAAGAAATATTCCAGTACTTGCCCTATCAATCTTGATGCCCCTAAAGATTTCTTAAATAGTGCTCCAATTGATCTTAATACTTATAATTAGAACGATCATATTCTTTAAGTCCCTTTTACCTTAACCTTAAGGAAACTTTTAATTCCGAAGTAACTAGTTGGTCGTTCTATTTAAAAGGTAAAATCAAGATCTATGCACCCTAAATAATAAGTAAATTGTGCTATAAAGCACAAGAACCAAAATTAACATTGACAGATAACGCAGAAGCGGAAGCATGAACTAAATAGAGAACATAAACAAGAAGACATGCTCACAACTACTATTATGTCATAAAAATATCAAATAAAATCTATGTATGTATGACATAATTAAACATAATTGGGTTCATTTATCATAAAATACCTAGCCCAATGTTAACATGACGTTATGGACTACTCGTTAACTTTTAAGTGGCAACTTTTTATAAATAAATATTGACGGTAAACTATCGTGTAAAACAATAAATCTACCTTAGGGCCAATTTACAGTTCACATGAAATTCTAATAACCGTCACATATTTATTATATATCAACCACAAATTCAAATAAAGGTATATTCCATCTCAAGATATCGGGCACTCCATTAATAACTTATCTTTGGACAATGATATTAACTTGTAAGTGATATCTTGGTGTAGTAATCAAACACTGACAATAAGAGCACATCGAATAATAATTCTACCTTAGGGCCAAACTATTATTCACATGCAAAACACCAAATAATCGCCACGCGTTTACCACCACAATGTGCACATGCAATTCTGCAAAGTATTGGCCTTCCTTAGGGCCGACACAATACCCACATTATTACATGCACAAAACCTTTTGTATTTTAAAATAAATTAAGTTTCACAGGAGAGCTCACTTAGGCGAGATGCCGCTTCTCTTAATTCATATCAAAATACATAAACCAAACCAATATTTGAATTTTAACTGGATTTAAGCCTTTAGACTTTCTCAAACAATCTTTAGTCAGAGGCTTAATTAAATTACCTTATGAACCCAAATTTCACGTTATTTAGATTTAAAGTCAAAATAAAGTCGACTAGAAATCTTCACTTTATAACCCAAAGATGAGCCTAAACCATAAATCATAAAAATTCATATTTATTTGAATTTGAGCTTAAAGTACAAAAATGAGCTCACAAATTCAACCTTATTAGATTTAAAGCCAACAATAAATTTCGGACAAATAAATTCAAATTCTTATGAATTTTCACAATACAATGAAGACTCAAATTTATAAAAAAGTCACGAGTCTACGTGCCAAATATCGATTGGGTCAAAGCTTATTGAGTTATACATGATAACCCATACATATATTGACAAACAACCATTACTTTAATGAGTCAAAACCTATTGAATTATAATAATTCATATCCATAATTTGACTATTTAATCCAAATTTCAATCCAAAAAAAAGACCCGAACTTTAGAAATATGAAAATTCCCCAAAATAAAATGCCTCAGGAAACTAAATTGAAATTCAAACTGAATCTCACTTTATTGACCAAACAAGTTCTTAAAGAGAATTAAAAAATAATTCACTTATTCGTTTGATTCTTCACAATAACTTTAATTTCAAGTGGCCCCAAAACCTTTTGTAAAAAACTTAAAATCAATTTTCCATTCCTTAAAAAATTGCATTTGCCCCAAATTCAGAAAAGCCAAAAAAAAACTTGAAGGACTGAATAGAAATTTTGAAAGAAAAGCTTTTGAGTGAAAAGGGACCTAAGATTCAGAAATACTTATATTGGGGGTTAAAATATATTTTCTGAATGTAAATCACAGTTTTGAGAGAAACTTTAAAGCTGGGGACTGAAATGCACTTTTCGGAAGCTTTAGGCCCAAAATCAGATTTTCATTTATTACAAATCACCCCGGCCCAAAATCAGGAATAACTTAAATTTGGAGACCAAATTAAAATTTCAGAGAATTTCAATTACAACCTCAGGGGGCCAAATTTTAATTTCATAAACCATAAATTCCTTGACCTAATCCAAATCCACAAAGCGGCCGTGCAAATTAGCAGAACATAAATGGGGGACTTAATAGCAACTTTAATGAACCTTAACGTGGTAAATTGCAATTTCGCAAAAACTTAATCAACCTAATTTTGCTTCTTCAGCAAACAAACCGCCGTCACACACCTTCTGCCATCAAAACCGCCGCTAGACCACCATATCACCCCGTCTCGCCTGAACTATTGCCGGAAGAGGAAAATTACTGTTGTGACCTCGCATCATCGCGTATCTAGAACCCGTCGCGAAGAGGAGCGCGGTTACTATCCCCTCCGTCGGCGTCATAGCAGGGCTGCAGTATGTGGGTTTGATGGTGGTGGGCGGCGTGGCCATATAACATATACCAGTTGGTTGCCGCCCCTTATTGCGAGGTGTTGAGTTTTGACAGAAAAAAAAAACTAATCGACCGCCGCACCAGTCCTTGATCCTTAATTTTCAGATTTGATTCCTTTAACCTTAATTCTTATTCTTAATGAATGAATCCTTAAAACTTTAATCCGAATTTTCAAATTCAGGCAACAATTGTGCAATTCACTTAATATGGATAAAATATCATATATAATCATGAAACCCTAATTCAGAAAAGCTACTACCTAATACAAGGCAACAGGTTTCATAATATTAATATAAACATATCTAATTCGAGATTAAAACCTAATTGCAGAACGTACTGAATATCATATAAATATCTGGCCGAAACTTTGAAAATTAAATTCATGAAAAACATAGATTTCTCGTAATAACAACTTGACGAGAATTGTTAAAATTCTCGATGATTCAAAACATGGTGGCTCTGATACCACTTGTTGGAATAAACTTGAATAAATCCCATGGAACCGTCATGCCGAATCATCAAGAATATTGTGCATAAACTTAAATCGGAAGCGTACCTTACTCCGGTGGAATTGATATGAAACGATCATGGATCTTCCAGATCATCATGTACATCCGAACCCGAGAACCCTTTAGACTTCTCTTTGTTTTCTTTATGTCGATGGAATACATAGAGAATGGAATTCGTACATGTGACCCGGGGACCATGACCAATATATATAGATAACCTAATGGGCTATCTTGTGTAATTTTATTTTAGCCCATCACTATAATAAAATTACCCTAATGTCTCTACACATTAAAGGCCCACACCCTATTAGACACATTAAAGCCCAATCCAAATAAACTTTAGTCGATCACTTTAACGGGCTTAACTTTACGTGACAGTCTTGCAACACATAATATTTCACATATAAGTCCAACGTTGGAATAATGTTCCAACAAAATTATCTATATATCCAAATCAAATCAAGGCTCTTGATACGAGCATAAACTATCTATATATCCAAATAAAGTCAAGGCTCCTCGATACGAGCATAAACTATCTATATATCGAAATCAAGTCAAGGCTCCTTGATACGAGCGTAAACTATCTACAAATTCAAGTCAAATGCTCCTTCAGCACGAGCTTAAACTGCAAATGTTTCTCCTTGTCCACATGAGTGTAAACTGTGCATGACATCCCTCAAAAGGATATATTTTGAACTACGTTACGACTTGATCCCTCTATAGGGTACGTAGGCAACTTAGACTCTCTCTAAGTCCAGTCATGATTTCAAAAGATGTATGTGCTTTTCTAGATCAAGCTGCAATTGAAGTTAAGCAATTATCGAGACTCATTCACTCCAAGACGCATTGTCCGTGAATAAGTCTCGAAGGGGCATTTGTAGACACATAAATTTAATATAATTTATATTATATTAAATTGAATCCCAAGATTATAATTTATCTTGCAAAATAAGTCATGGAGATAATTATCAATTAATTATTGACCAATAGGATTGTTTCTTCTCTTCCAAGTTATAAGAGATAAATATCAATTTAAAGAGAGCCAATCAAATCGCACCACGTCATCAAGAAGACTTCATGTAGGACTCTTATTCTACCACTATAAATAGGGACCCTCCCTACACAATTCAAGACACAACTCAAGAAGAATAAAAATCGTAGGAGAAAATTCTCTCTACAACATTCAAGTCATCTTCATCAAATTCAAGGCGTTCTTCATCAAATCGAGGGCGTTCTTCAACAAATCAAGATCGAAGGAAGATCGAAGGGCCAAATCCATCAAGAACTCCAAGATCTTCAAGTCAAAACCCGTCAAAGTTCAATAAATCAAGATCGAATGAAGATTGAAGGGCCAAATCCATCAAGAACTCCAAGATCTTCAAGTCAAAACCCGTCAAAGTTCTGCGTTCGATCCGAGATTCAAGTCGCAAGACCCTCGGAAGACGTTATTCAAGTTCAAAATCAAATCCGGAGCAGATCAAGTCAACAACCCGACTCCGAAATTCAAAGTCAATATATATTGTTCTTGAGAGAAGAATCAGAGGATTAAATTAGAGTTTGTAACCCGCAATATTTTATTTTAATTCAATAAAATTATCTTTGTGCAAGTTTTTCTTGTTTGTTTAAATTGCAGATAAGAATTTTGTTGCTACAGTATAATCTCCCCTCTTATCAGTATTTTTTTTTTCGGAAAAAGAAAGTAAACAATAGGGGCACTCTTTCCTTGATAGGTGAAACTTTGATTTAAGAAGGCCTTTGATGCAATAAAACTTTTATGTTTGGCCCAAATATAATCTAAATAACACACCTGCCTAGTTGCCAAAAAAGTCCATGTGTTGAAACAATCAGCAAGAACTCCCCTATTAAAGTTAGTCAATGCAGTAAGGCCCTTCCAAGTTGATGGTGGCATACGCTCGCGAAATATGCGACTGGGGGTTGGTTTTTTAACTTGAAAAGACTGAACTACTCTTTAATTTAGAAATTTGGAAAACAAGCCTCAAAATGAAGTTCTCAATTAATATTTTCAATTAAGTTCCCTTCAATTTCAGAAAAGCCCTCTTCTCCCTTATGTCAGGGACTGTTCTGCAATTTTTCATTCAGGCAACAAGTCATGAGTCCTTTAGTTTCGGTCGCAGCTCCTTTACGACGAAAGGCAAAACTCCGATGACTCTTCCACGGTAAAGAAAGATGATTCAGATGATTGCTTTGTAAAGCACATTTCAACTCACTCTTCTCTCTAAATTTTCAAGCCTCAAGCTCTCTTGAAAAACAAAAAACACCCAGATTTGAGCCTCAAACTATGTTCTGATCAAGATCCAAAAAAATCTAACAGGGGAAAAAGAATAATCTTCAAGCTCGTTTTTTTACTGCAAAAACCTCAGCAACAACCCGTGCAAATTCGCCACAAGAAAACAGATCTCAAACCCCTTGAAAATCCGAGGAAACATCTGGCCCGGTCGATATTTTCAGAAAAAAACACAAATAATTTGAGATTTTCAGAACAACAATCCGTGAACAAATACTAATTTTCGTGTTTTTCCAGTGGCTTCCCCGACGTCCCTCTGTCTTTTTTCCCTTTATTATTTAAAATTGAATTGTTTAAAATTTACTGAGGTAGTTTATTCTTTTCACGAAAGTCAGCAGACAATTTTGATGCAAGGACCCGTATGCGCTGCAAAACACGACGTAAGGGGGTTTTCGTTAATTTTTTTTAACAGATGGGCTTTTTGGACAATATAATTAGAGATAACGCAGGTCTATGCTAATTAGGGGTGAATACGGCCGGGTTTGAGCGGGTTTCGGTAAAAAATCAACCCGACCCGAGTTGTGCGGGTTGACAAATTAGCAAACTGCAACTGCTAATTTCTATACACAAACTGCTGGGTTCGGGTGGCGGTCAGGTCTGGCAGGTGGCGGTCGGGTGGCGGGCTGGTTCAACAAATATCCAATACCAAAGAAAGTTTTGACAAAATTTAATCCAATTCATTTCCAAAAAAAATCCTTTAAAAAAAAATCTTCCAAAGAAAATGACATCATTCACGAAAGAATTGTCAACCTCCTTCAATTTTTTATAGTTCTCCCACTGTTTCCTCACCTGCTCCTTTTTCCTCTCTTTTGTCCATTTTCTATTTTTCTTTCTTTTTTCTTTTTATTTTTTGCTCTACAAACAGTCGGATAGCTTCTCGTCGAAATTTGCCATCACTTTATGCTTGACATTGCTAAATGAGAATGACAATAGTTTTGAAGTGCGCTCCACCGATGTCGTACACTATTTTTATGGCGATCGATAACATAAAAATATTGGCTGGAAAATAAATATGTGAGAGAAGCAACCATGAAATAGATAAAGAGAAGACAAGAAGAGGCGCTCGACAGGGGAGGCGCAAATAAAGTGCAAATCCCTAGATTTCCCTAATTATTTGATATTATATATATTTGTATGAGTTGTATGCGGGCGGGTCGGGTGGGTTGCGGGTTGTAATTGTCAAACCTGCTACCCGACCCGTTCTGCTCGGGTGTTCATTTTGCCAAGCTGCTGGGCATAATTTTGTAGGTAAAAATTGCGGGTTTCGGGCGGGTCGGTTCGGGTCGGGCGGATCGGGCGGGTTTATGTTCACCCCTATAAATGCGCTAATACCTCATTTATTTTATGACACCCCTTATATATTTATTTTATTAATTTCACATTCCTCTACAAGAAACAACATGTAGGGGTACATCAGTCTGACAAAAAAGTGAGGATAGTCATTAGCCGCATAAGCTACAGATGAACATAGAACGAGCTCGAACTTCGTCGGCCATCTGTAACCTTTGTTTCAACTATTTGTTTTGGTAAAATCCCAATTAGAAGACTTTCATTAAATATTAAGAAATATAAATACATTCAGCTGTGACAAATTGTCTTCATGTTTAGAATTTAATATTTTGTATTTAGAACTAATTTGTTTGAGATGCATAAGTCCATTTCTCTCGTTGTGTTTTTCAAATTTTAATTGCGCAGCAGCCGGAGTTCCCTTGTATTCTCCTAATTCACAAAACAAGTTTTAAAGAGGATCATATCATATATCATAAAAGGCATGCAGCTCTAGTTTCTGTTTTTAATTTGTTAATGCAAATTTAAAACACTGACATTGGTACTTTGCAATTATATTTAGGTGCAAAATTAGAGTTTCTAGACAAAAAATTGAATGGCCATTTAGGCCAATTTGAAAGGCCGGCTTACGTCGTGGTTGGTGCAGCGTATTAGTCGAAACAAATAGCTAATCGATGTTCTAAAAAAATTAATAATTCAGGGGTTTTTGTTTAATTTGGTATCAAGACTTGGCTATATAATAACTTTCGTGATACGTCGGTATTTTCGTATTGATCCATATTGGTTAGGTGATTGACAATAACTAACCATGACGGCAACTTGCTGTTGCCAATTAACAAGTAACAACCATATGTCCGTTGTATGTAATTGACTAATCATACAATATGTTAGGTAAATATGTTTACTCAAAAAAAATTGTTAGGTAAGTTTGTTAGGTGAGTGATATCAATCAACAATGGACAACTTGTCAATTGTCATTTGCATTATTCTCTTAATGTATATATATATTGTCTATCGGTAGTGGCGACTCCAGAAATTCGGTATACGAAATTGTTGGGGGTTCCCAAAAAAATTTAGGACATTTTTTCTTATGCATAAATTAGGACATAATCATAAAACATGAAAGGAAAAAAAAAAGGAAACGATAATTTTAATCATTATTTAACATATAATGACGAGTTCATATATATTGTTAGACCTTGAGAAACTTTATCGCGCACTTGAAATATTTGAATGAGTGATTGTGGGATTCAAACTCATGACTCGAATTCAGAACCTTTTCATTTGAACTGGCTCTGATACCATGTTGAATGATCATCTCAACCAAAAACTTAAGCCGTTAGTGAAATGTATTATTTAATATTAATATCTCCAATAACATATACATGAACTTATTAGAATTTCAAATTTATTGCTTACCCTTAAGATAATGATCAACTTAATTTCGAGGTAAGTACCTATCCACGTCCTACACGTCAGTGACAATTATTTGCTCTAGTTAATAGACAGTTTTTTTAGTTAGTCGATTGAGTTATTTGCTTAGTCGACAAAGGTTTTCTAGTTAGTTGCTAATTATTTGATTTAGCAGAATGCAACAGTAAGTTATATTTTCATCGGCAAAAAAAAGGCGCAAGTCCAGACAATTTTGAGCAATAAGTCTTTCTCGACGAAGAGTAATGGTAGGTGATCATTTGTTGAGCTCGATTCCATTACCTGAAGTTAGGCGGAACAGTTTATTTGGTGGAAACACATTTCTATTTTTTCCATTATTACCACGAACATCCTCGAAACTTTTAAATATTTACGGAAATGACCCCGAAATGTTTCCGACAAATGTCATGGTGTTTCTATTTCCAAAATGCAAAAACGTGTTTACCGAAGTTTCCGTGCACCATAGCGTTTCATTTATGGGATTTTATAATTTTCGGGATGAAATTGTAAGATTAAAGTGAAATTGAGGCTGAATCAAGTAAATTGGATTAATGTATCAAACTGCACATGGAAAATGTCAATCGAGGAACATATTACATAATTGACCTTGGGAGAAAGAGAAAGAGAGAGAAGCATACGTTGGATGTTAGATATTTTTTAAAAGGATAAATTTCACTTGTTGGATGTTAGATATTTTTTAAAAGGATAAATTTCACTTTCCCCCTTTTATTATGGTTCAATATCACTTTACTCTCTTTCACTCTTAATTGCATTGATTTGACCCTATATACTTAGAAAATTGTCTCAATGTTGCCCTTACCGTTAGTCTCTAGACATTTGACCTTAACACCATTTGATCTAAGTCTCAAAGTTACAAAAAAACCACACCTCCCAGTTTAAATAATAATTTATTTTTAAAATTTAATTTTTTTTAATAAAAATTAAAAATAAATTGTGGTTGCCGTCGTGGACTATGCTTTCTCGTTGTCTTGGAATTTTTTTTATTATTTTTTATTTTTTATTTTAATAATTATTTAAACTGGGAGAGGTGGCGTTTTTGTAATTTCAGAGCTTAGACCGACTGTGTTAAGGTTAAATGTCTTACAACTAACAGCGAGGGGCACATTGAGATAATTTATCAAGTACAGGATGCAATCGAAAATATAAGGATTTAAATTGATACCATGTCAAAGCACAAATGTGGAAAGTGAAATTTACACTTTTTAAAACTGAAGACAAAAGGTTGACAAACGTCCCTGTCAAGAATTATTATACCTGTTGTTCAAGTAATTCTCATCTTCAACTTTCTTGTGCAATACTCGACTCAACTTCCTTTTTGTCTTGTTTGTTCGATGTCGATCCTAATATTTCAGTTAATAGACGGTTTTTTTAGTTAGTCGATTGAGTTATTTGCTTAGTCGGTCGACTAAGGTTTTTTAGTTAGTTGCTAATTATTTGATTTAGCAGAATGCAACAGCAAGTTATATTTTCATCGGAAAAAAAAAGGCGCGAGTCCCGACAATTTTGAGCAATAAATCTTTCTCGACGAAGAGTAATGGTAGGTGATCATTTGTTGAGTCTCTCAATTTCATTACCTGAAGTTAGGCGGAACAGTTTATTTGGTGGAAACACATTTCTATTTTTTCCATTACTACCAGGAACATCCTCGAAACTTTTAAATATTTACGGAAATGACCCCGAAACGTTTCCGACAAGTGTCGTGGTGTTTCGATTTCCGAAATGCGAAAACACGTTTACTGAAGTTTCCGTGCACCATAGCGTTTCATTTATGGGATTTTATAATTTTTTGGGATGAAATTGTAAGATTAAAGTGAAATTGAGGCTGAATCAAGAAAATTGGATTAATGTATCAAACTGCACATGGAAAATGTCAATCGAGTAAACATATTACATAATTGACCCCGGAAGAGAGAGAAAGAGAGAGAAGCATACGTTGGATGTTAGATATTTTTTAAAAGGATAAATTTCAGTTGTTGGATGTTAGATATTTTTAAAAAGGATAAATTTCACTTTCCCTGTATTATGCCTCGATATCACTTTACTCCCTTCTACTCTCAATTGCATCGATTTGACCCCATATACTTGGAAAATTGTCTCAATGTGGCCATTGACGTTAGTCTCTAGACATTTGACCTTAACACTATTTGATCTAAGTCTGAAAATTACAAAAAAAATCATACCTTCCAGTTTAAATAATTATTAAATTTTTTTAAATAAAAATTAAAAATAAATTGTGGTTGCCGTTGTGGACTATGCTTTCTCGTTGTCTTGAATTTTTTTTTTTATTATCATTATTATTATTATTATTATTATTATTATTATTATTATTATTATTATTATTATTATTATTATTATTATTATTATTATTATTATTATTATTATATATATATATATATTTTTTTTTTTTAATAATTATTTAAACTGGGAGAGGTGATGTTTTTGTAATTTCAGAGCTTAGACCGAACTGTGTTAATGTTAAATGTCTGACAACTAACAACGATGACCACATTGAGACAATTTTTCAAGTACGATGGCCCAAATCGATGCAATCGATAATATAATGGTGTAAAGTGATATCGAGCCAAAGTACAAATGTGGAAAGTGAAATTTACCCATTTTAAAACCGAAGACAAAAGGTAGATAAACGTCTCTGTCAAGAATTATAATAGCTGTTGGACAAAAATGGATATTCAGCGTTTCAATTTTTCTTCCTTTCACATTTGTCATTGAAAAATCAACCATTGAGTTTCTCCTTAAATAACTTTTGAGTTCGGAAACACTAAATTAATCTTCTTCTCTTAGATAATTCTCTTGCATAGTTATAATTTCACAAACAAATGCTTATGTAGAAGAGTTTTTCCAGTTCACTGAAATTAGTTGTGTGAGATCTGAGAGAGAGAGAGAGAGAGAGAGAGAGAGAGAGAGAGAGAGAGAGAGAGAGAGCATTGAAAGAGATGGCTTATGGTGCTGCTGGTAGTCTGGAGCTGACAATTGAGCGGCTTTTGAAATCATCTTATATTTCGATTGTTCAAAATTCATCTCCACAAATCATCAAACTTTTGTACAAAGAGATTCTTTCCTTAAAAGAAGCTCTCAGAGTATTCGATAAAAAGAGGAGCACCATCAACATGAAGATGGTGAAAAGTTTGGAGGCGGAAATGGTAGAGGCAATATACAAATTCGAAGATGTAATTGACCCTCATCTCTCAAATCAGTTCCATTCACAATCTGAAGAAGAAGAAGAGACGGCCGATCATCCTCCATCAATGGTGTACTCAGTAGATGTGCAGGAAATACAGCAAGATGTCGATTCCTTTATCCAAACAATGAACATTATGAAGAGGGCCTACATCCATGAGTTATGCAACCCTTCGCCTGAAGAAGAAGAAGATGGTGTTGTCCCGTCAAGAATCGATTTTGGTATAAATGAGTCTAACATGGTTGGTTTATCTGATCTATTCGTGACAATCAAAGATCGGCTTGATTCCGAGCAATCTGAAAGGATGATCGTCTCGCTCGATGGGATGGCGGGCATTGGTAAGACTACTCTTGCCAAGAAACTCTTTCAAGATCCATTCATTGTGAGTTGTTATAGCAGGCTCGTGTTCGTGACCATAGGCCCTAAATATCGACTAGCGGATATCTTGGTGGATATTCTAACACAAGTGAATCCCGACATTGATGAAATAATGCTTATGAAAGGAGAAAAAGTATTAGCTGGATTGAAAAGAATGGTTTACGAAAGTTTAAAGCATTTGAGATTCTTGATCGTGTTGGATGATGTATGGGAAATAGACCTCTATTTTGTGTTGTTGGAGTTATTTCCAGACGAGAAAAAGGGAAGTCGAGTGTTGGTCACAACTAGGATGAAAGAAGTAGCTGACTCTGTTAAGCCTTTGAATATTTTCGAAATACCATTTCTTAATAAGAAAGAAAGTTGGGATCTTCTTCGTGAGAAGGTGTTTGGTGAACAAGAGTCATTACCTTACGAACTTGAAAAAGCTGGAAAGAAGATTGCCGAGAATTGTGAAGGTCTTCCACTAACAATAGTTACAGTTGCCAACATCCTTTCCAAAGCTGACAAGACTTTAGAGTACTGGAACAAAGTAGCTGACGAGAAACAAAATTCGGTTTACAAGGATGCATATGATCAAATGTCAAAGGTACTATATCCAAGCTATGACTACTTAGATCAACATTTAAAAGCATGTTTTCTCTATATTGGAGCTTTCCCACAAAATTATTCGCTAAACCTGCCCCAACTAACCAACTTGTTGAGTGCTGAAGGATTTCTTAACTCAGAATCAATGTATTACTATGCGCCGACCAATAATTATGCATATGATAGCTATGGATATTTTGATGACCTTTATGCCACAAATGTTATCGTGCGCAATGAAACATTTGATTTTCACCTTCATTCGTCCTTTTGGTACTTGTGTAACAAAGAAGCTGCCAGGACCAAGTTTTTCTATGCCTTAAATTGCCATGGCGATACTCTACCGGAAGAAGGTATAGAAAGCCAGCGCCGATTGTGCATCCGTAATAATGTTCTACTTGCCATCAAAGATGTGCACAACTCAATTGCATCTGATTCAAAGGTACGATCTTTCCTTTGTACCGGTTATTTTCATAAATATCCAGTACCGCTGTTTTTGGAACATTTGAGGTTGCTGAGGGTATTGGAAGCTCGTTCTATTAGATTCTATGAGTTCCCGATGGAAGTATTGAAACTAGTTCAATTAAGATACCTCGCCCTCCTTTATAATGGAAACCTCCCTTCTTCCATTTCCAAACTCTGGAACCTTCAATACTTGATTGTTTTTCAACATCCAAGGATAGTAAAATCTGTTGGGAATCTATTGTATCTGCCTATTGAGATATGGAATATGAATGAATTGAAGTATCTTCAAACCTACGGAAGAGAGCTACCACATCCTTGTTGTGAAGGATCTCTCATACCAAACCTCTTAAACCTAAGTGGTGTCGGTCCTCAAAGTTGTGCCAAATCTGTGCTCGAAAAAATCCCTAATTTGAAGGAATTAAGAATTAATATCGAGCTGGCTCCTGATGCTACAGAGCCCTTGACATGCTTTGATCACATTTCCCTTCTCCATCAACTACAAGAACTAGGATGTTACATTATGAATCCTACATTGAAGACAGATGTTGTTACCCCACTTGTTCCTCTTTCAGACTTCCCATCAAGTCTTACAGAGTTACATTTGAGAGGCTTAGGATATCCGTGGGAAGAAATGAGAAAGATCTCTTCATTGCCAAATCTTACACATCTCTTGCTGGAATGCTATGCCTTTCGAGGCCCAAAATGGGAGGTTCGTGACAACGAATTCCAAAGGCTTGAATCTCTTGAGATTGAAGACATTGATCTGGAGCAATGGACATTTCAAAATTGTCATTGCCTCCCTGTGATTGTGAGCCTTCACATCGCACATTGCTACAAGTTAAAAGAGATCCCTCTCACATTTGGTAAATCTCTTGTACACATTACATTAGTCGAATGCAACCCTATGGCTGTGAAATGTGCAATCAAGTTAAAAAAGGAGTGGGACGACAAATATGCTGGTCGTGAACGTTTCTTACGTCTTGATGTTCGTTCTTCACTGTAACAATGGGAACACCAAGCCGTGACCGACTCTACCATATCATTGATTCTGAAAAGGTTAGTCGTTAAATTTTTATATCTATCGAAAATACTAATAATTTAGTCAATGCCCATTCAGGTAAAAGGAATTAAACAACCATAAATTTTTTAGTATTAAATTTGACTTAACATATATATTTTTTTATTATAATTTCATCATACAATGAATATTACCAAAGATATACTCGGTATATATGCATACATTCTCCTACAAAACAATAGAAATAGACAATATAGGTATATGGTTGATGACACATATAATTGGATGATATAAGTTGCGTTTGGATGAAACAGTTTGAATTTGCTACAATAGAGATAGATTTTATTATAGGGTAAATTACGAAAACTCCCTGAACTTAGGCTAAATAACGAAAGAAAAAAACCCACCTATTCGTAATTACCAAAAGCCCCTGAGGTTTGTTTCCGTCTTACACCAACCCTTTACAGTGTGAGTTTTCACGGATTTTTTTGCATCCAAGAAATAGACTTTACATAATTTCGGATATTTTCTTTTATTTATCACCTATTTAATAGAAGGTATTTAAAACTCTATTAACAATTAATTAGAGGGGGATTTCGGTTATTACAAATAGGTGGGGTGTTTTTCATTATTTAGCCTAAGTTCAGGGAGGTGTTCGTAATTTACCCTTTATTATTTGATTACTGATCAATGAATTTGCTATTATGGATTAAAAAAAAAATTAACATCCGAAATCATTGAACATTCTCCTTTATTACAGGTGTATCGTCTCGAGAGCCGTAGGCTGATTGATCACGAGAGAAATTACATCGACATTGTTTGCATCAAGAAATCGGAGGAACGTACTTTCAGTTTTGAGACGGACAAATCAAAGCGTGTTTGAATATTTTGTTAATGTTATTTGGTGTGTTTAATTTTTCTTGATTGATTTTTTATTACATCCTCATCAGTTATATGTTGTGAGGTTAAAATTAATACTATTGCGCAATTAATAAAGTGCACGTGTGTCGCACATATTGTCGAATTTACAAGTTTTACCCGTCTCTGCCAAAAAAGGTAAATCAAAGATAACGACATACATACGATAACCGAAGTATAAGGAACATATATGCTAGTAAGTCATATTTTCTATCGGAAAAAAGCCGTGTTGAGTCTCTCGATTTCATATTTCAAAGAACTAAAAAGCCCTCTGTTTCATTACTTGAAGTTAGGTGTAAAATTCTCCCCTTTGACAGTTTTTGCGGAGCAAAATCTCACCTTAGAAAACACATTGCAAATTATGAAAAGAAAATCGAGGAATGGTATAAGCATATGCAGCCTCGAAACACAATATCAAACATCAAACAAAACGAGGAATGGGGGGTGTCTTTTGTGTATTTATGAAATTCCTCTTAAAATTCTACATTTACATGAATGGGGGTATTTTTTTTCTGAGTCATGTGTGGTGCAAATGCTATTTTCCGTACATACTAACTGGACAAACGGACGGAGGGACAAAAACAACATAAAAATGGCATATTTAGGGACGTAAATTGTAACTTTATCTTGTTTAGGACGAAAATCGAATAAGTGGTATAGTATAGAGATGAAAAGTGTAGTTATCCCTAAGATGTTTTTGAAAGAATCCCTAGTCTAGAGGTTTTAGCAATCCAAATAGAAATGGCTCCCGACAATTTTCCACCCTTGAGATGCTTTTGGTCATATTTTCCATCTCCATAAAATAAGGTCTCGTTCCTTCGGGAAGATAAGATTAGCCAACATAAAATTAAATAATCTAATAAAACTCAATTGTATTATTGGACATTGGAAGATCCAATAAAAAACATGCATGCTTAAAAGGCGAGACAAAGTATGATAACATAATATTTGCAGGTCGACCCAGTAAATTATTCAGGATACCAAACATCAAACAAAGTCTCTTTATTTAGTTAAGGGTAAATTACAGCCACCCCCTGAGGTACGGTTAAATTACGAAAAAACCCCTCTTGTTTGGGTAATTACAACCACCCCTCAACTATGAATTTTTGTACATGTCCATCCTTGTGGTGTCAAATTTAGTGGAATCTTCTAGATTATGTGGAATATTCTCCAGTTTGTATCCTTTTTAATATATTCGAGCTCCACATTTTGAAACAAAATGATCATAAGATGTGTAATTTGATACGTAAATATCATATTGTGGGGCATCAGAAACTGCATTTTTGTACAAAACTAGTACAAACTAAAGAACACTTCACGGAATCTAGAAGATTCTGTTGAATTTGAAACCATAAGGATGAATGTGTAAGAAGATTCATAATTGATGGGGTGATTGTAATTACCCAAACAAGAGGGCATTTTCATAATTTAACCATACCTCAGGGGTGGCCGTAAGTACTAGAATGTGTCACTGTGAATCCCATATTGAAGACAGAGGTTGTAGAAAATCTACAGCAAATTGCTTCTTCAAAAGGTTAGTCATTCAATTTCTCGCAAAATATCACATGGAAATTAATGAAGTACGTCAAAATCGAAAAGAAAATCGAGAACGACGGTATAAGCATATGCCGTGTCGGGCTTCTTACACGAGTTGGGATTGTCCCTCTCAGGTCGACCGACGACCCATCGGCTGATTGTATTAGTTGTTTACTCTATGTAGTGTGATTTTCTATTTTTTTTTAAAAGCTGTCTAGCTTATACATAATAAAGAATAATGCAGTACAACCTGTAAGACAAGTTAATTAGTGCACATCTTTATGGTTGACTCTTTTGTCACATCTTTGAAGAGCAATAATTTCACAAACAAATGCAAGAAGACTTATTCCAGACTGAAAACTATGTGATATCTTAGAGAGAGAGAGCATTGAGAGAGATGGCTTATGGTGCTGTTGGTTGTCTTGAGCTGACAACTGAGCGCCTTTTAAAATCATCACATATTTCGATTGTTCAAAATTCATCCCCACAAATAATTAACCTTCTGTACGAGGAGATTCTTTCCTTAAAACTTTGGAGGCAGAAATCATAGAGGCAATATACGAATTCGAAGATGTATTTGACTCTCATCTCGCAAATCAGTTCTATTCACAATCTGAAGAAGAGACCGGTGATCCTCCATTAATGTTATTCTCAGTAGATCTTCAAGAAATAAAGCAAGATGTCGATTCCTTTGTCGAAAGGATGAACAAGATGAAGAAGGCCTACATTCATGAGTTATGCAACCCCTCGCCGGAAGAAGATGATTGTGTCGGCCCGTCATCAAGGATTGATTTTGGTGGAAATGATCGATGATTATAACATGGTAGGAATATCTGATCTATTTACTGAAATCAAAGATCTGTTTGGAGAAAATTCCTCACAATCTGAAGGGATATTGACTGTCTCGTTGGTCGGGATGGCAGGCATTGGTAAGACCACTCTTGCCAAGAAACTCTTTCAAGATCCATCCATTTTCAGTTGTTACACCAGACATGTATTCGTAACCATAGGCCCTAAATATCGACTAGCGGACATCTTGGTGGATATTCTGACACAATTGAATAATCTTGCTACAAGTTAAAGGAGATCCCTCTCACATTTGGTAAATCTCTTGTATGCATTCAAGTAGTCGAATGCAACCCTATGGCTGTGAAATGTGCAATCAAGTTAAAAGAGGAGTGGGACGACAAATATGCTGGTCCTGAATGTTTGTTACATCTTCATGTTCGTTCTTCACTGTAACAATGGGAACACCAGGCCGTGAGTGACTCTACTATAGAGAAATAAGATAAAATAATACACTTTTTGATTACTGCAATTTTCTCTCTATTCCACATTACATTGGCCTCATACCTATTTATACATAATAAAGGCGGTGGTTTGGGAGCACTAATTAAATCCACCAACCTAATTAATGTTATAGTTAAAATTAGTTGGCCTAATGAAGCTTCTAGTGAAAAGACTTCTGGAGAGTTTTCTAGAACAATGGAGTTCTTGCTAATCTTAACACTCCCCCTCAAGAACTACTCTCCTTCAATGTGGAACTTCGGTTGATTCCTAACTTTTTTCGAAAATCTTCGAACTTGACGCCATTGACTCCTTTTGTGAATATATCTGCAAGCTGCTCTCCTGTTCTTATGTGTTTGATTTCAATTTCTCCTCGTAGTACCTTCTCACGCAGGAAATGATAGTGTACTTCAATGTGTTTCGTCCTTGCATGAAACACGGGATTCTCCGCAAGACGGATTGCTGCCACATTGTCACAGTATATTTGTGCAGAGGTGTTATCAGATTGCCCAAGATCTTTCAAAAGTTGATGCAACCATGTGCATTCTTGAGCTGCCATAGCTGCCGCACGATACTCTGCCTCGGTGCTTGATAATGAAACTGTGGGTTGTCGTTTGCTGCACCACGAGATTGGTCCAGATCCAATATTAAAGACATATCCTGATGTCGATCGCCGTGTGTTGTGATCACTAGTATAGTCAGAGTCACAATATCCAATAATCTCACATTTCTCGCATTTCTTGTACAGAATCCCGTAGTCAATCGTGCTTTTCACGTACCGCAATTTTCTTCTTACAGCTTCCAAGTGAGGTTTTTTTGGGGTCTGCATAAATCGACTCACTATGCCTACTGCATATGATAAATCTGGTCGGGTTATTGTGAGATAGATGAGGCTGCCGACTATTTGTCTGTACATTGTAGCGTCTTCTAATTCTTTTCCTTCGGCAGAGCATAATCGCGCATTTACTTCGATAGGAGTAGAGACAGGTTTGCACTCCGTCATCCCGTATTTTTCAAGTAATTCCTTTGCATACTTGTGCTGACACAAGAATATTCCTTCGCCGTCTCTTTCTACTTCAAGACCGAGAAAGTGTTTTAATTCTCCGAGTGCTTTCATGTGAAAACGTACTGATAAGTTGGCTTGGACTTGATGTATTTCCTTCTCGTCGTCTCCGGTTATGATTAGATCATCCACGTACACTAGCACGATTGCCTTCTTTCCATTCTGAGTTCTCACAAATAAACTTGAATCTGCTCTGGATAAGGAACTCCGCAATTTTTCCATACCATGCTCGTGGCGCCTGTTTTAAACCGTAAAGTGCCTTCTTTAATTTGCACACATAATCTGGATCAGTTTTGCTCTCGAAGCCTTGAGGTTGTTCCATGTATATTTCTCGATCTAGTTCTCCATGCAAAAATGCATTTTTCACATCCATCTGGCACAACTTCCATTGCTTGCTTGCTGCGAGGGCTAGCAAAACGCGTACTGTAGTCATCTTTGCGACTGGGCTGAATGTTTCTTCATAATCGATGCCATACTTTTGCGAAAAACCTCGAGCCACCAACCTTGCTTTACATCGTTCGATTGAGCCATCTGGCTTACTCTTTACTTTGTAGACCCATTTGCATGATATGGGCTGCACGTCTTTTGGTTTAGGTACCAAATCCCATGTTTCATTTTGCTCCAACGCATCCATTTCTTCTTTCATGGCTCTCTTCCACTCGTCATTTGAAGCTGCTTCCTCGTACGACATAGGCTCTTTTATCATGTGCTCCTCTACCATTGCTGCATTGGCATATTTTGGATTTGGTTTTCGTTGCCTCGTAGACCTTCTAAGTTGTACCTCATTTTCACGTGGTTCTTCTCGTGTCTCCTCAAATTGACTCATTTGTTCTTCTTCGTGAGTTTGGTGTACTCCAGTTTTCCATGGTGACTTGTCTTTTTCCGGTTGCATGGCATCTACATGTGCCTCGGTTGGTGAATGCTCAGTACCTTCATTTTCTTCGATATTCCTTCTCAATTCTTCCTCAATTTCTTTTGAATCCGGTAATGTTATTGCTTGGGGCGACCACAATGACGATAACTCATCGAACACCACATTTCGAGAAGTATAGCATCTTCCTGTACTTGGGTCGCAACATCTCCACCCTTTTCTTTCATTATCATATCCCACAAATATACACCGTATTGCTTTCTTATCAAATTTATTGCGTAGATTGTCTGGAACAAAAACATAGCATACACACCCAAATACGCGAAAATGACTTACCGTGGGCTTAGTCTTCCATAACTTTTCGTACGGCGAGACAAACCCAAGTGTTGCTTGAGGCAGCCTATTAATCACGTGGGCAGCAGTGTTCATACATTCTGCCCAGAATCGTGGTGGCACATTCTTCGCATGTAACATGCTCCTACATGTCTCAGCAAGGTGTCTATTCTTCCGCTCCGCCACACCATTTTGTTGTGGAGTACTCGGACAAGTCAGTTGTCTACGTATCTTACACTCCTTGAGATAGTTTATGAACTCCAAAGATGTGTACTCGCCTCCGTTATCGGTCCGTAGACTTTTTATTTTATAACCAAATTCATTTTCCACGTCTTCTTTAAATTTCTTAAACTTGACTAGTGCCTCAGATTTTTCTTTCATGAAGTGTACCCACACGTACCTGGAAAGGTCGTCAATAAATGTGATCATGTACCGAGAGCCACCTATAGATGGTTGTTTCACCGGACCAAATACATCTGAGTGGATTAGCTCGAGATGATCCTTTGCTCTGAATTTTGACTCCTTGTAAGGTAGTTGGTGTGCTTTCCCATATTGGCAGCCTGCACAAACTGTACTCTCTCGAACATCTAATTGAGGAAGCCCCTTTAGCAAAGATTTCGTTATCATGACCTTCAACTTGAGATAGTTAATGTTAAGTATCTATTTTTATACTTTATCGTACCTTTTTATTTGAGCTTTTGGTGTGATTTAACGATAATTGGTGCTTAAAAAGTTGATTTATTGTATTTTAGGTATAAATTGAAGAATTGGAAAAGTTTTGGGTCAAAACTGCAATTTTGGAGAAAATATGGGCCAAAAGTGAAATAATCAAAAATATGAAGAAATTGGCACGGGACGGCCGTCCCAAATTTACCCCTAAAAATGGGACGGCCGTGCCAAATGCAGAAATTGGGCAGAAGGTTTCGGCGATTCTCGCACGGCCGTGTGAGAATTGCACTGATTTTCGCGCGGCCGTGCCAACACACGCTGGAGACAATTTTGGACTTTTAATCACACAAGGAAACCTAAAATCATCCACCAAGTTGGGACATCTATTTAAGCCCAAACGAAGCACGAATTAGAGAACTTTTGACACAACCTTGGAGCAAGAGGAGGGAGAGAACGGAAGAACGAAGACGAAGACCTGACGAATCTTCATCACAATTCTTCTTTCACCTATCTTTTCTTGAATCTATGAATTTTATTACTTTTATTATGTTTTTCGTTATGCGTAGCTAAGTTTTTAATCTAGGATTTTGTTGGAACCCTATGTGGGGATGGTGAACCCGTTTTCTTGAGATTATGCAATTATGATTTTATGATTATTTCTTCTACTTGTTATGATTGTTAGTGCATGAACTTGATCAATTTATGTGCTTTATCTGTGATTATTGGGATTGACTCGACAGAGCTATTTTGATAATTAGACGGTAAGTAGAAGAGCCTTCGAGTAGTTTTCACCGGATGAGTGTGTCAATTGCATGTATTATCGTAGACATACAGATAATACCTTAGGTAGCCGTTTACGAGACTTGTTATTTAATGCTTTATTTATACTAGGTTTGCATAGACATATAGTGAATCTTTTATGAATAATAGACTTATAATACAGCGACAGCTGGTTATGAGTAATTTCGTGTCTTGGGTTAATAATCGGGAATCGTAACTTGCATGATAGAAGATTAATTGGGTGAAGAATTATCGCATAGGGGGAAGATAAAATCCTAGATCCGTTTTATATTGATATTTTCTCGTGCTTAATTGCTTTCTTAATTAGTTTAATTTATTTAGTTAATTAATTTGACAACCCTGAGTAGGCTTGATAAAAATCGTAATTGTTAGAATTTGGTACTTAGGATTAAATAATTTGCGTATTCCCTGTGGGATCGACATCCGACTCTCACGAGTCTACTTTACTACTTGTTTGCGATACGTGCACTTGCGTGTTGGTATTTAGCACCCAACAAGTTTTTGGCGCCGTTGCCGGGGAATACGGCTAAATTATCTATTTATCCTAATATTAAATTTGAGCAATTTTTCTTACTTCAGCCGTTTTATTTATTTTATTTAATTATTTTCTTTGCTTATTATTTTTTTTTTTTTAGGTACTTTTTATGCGAAGAGAGCACGACACGAGCTTGCTACCTTTTGATCCCGAAATTGACCGAACGTTTAGGCACGCGAGGAAAAATCAACGGTTAGCTCGAAACGTTCCCGCAACAATGGAAGAAGAAATTAATCGTGGGGGAGATGACCAAGGGCGTCTACCGAATGCGGCAGGAAATATAATCAACGAGCAAGAGCAACTTCAGCTAATTAATCCACCACCTCGTCAACGAGCATTGCATAAGTACACCGTTCCAACACTCAATGGGTTTCAATCAAGCATCTAGCAGCCCCCCATTGAAGCCAACAATTTCGAAATTCGAGCGGGACTCCTTACTATGCTCCAAAACAATGGATTGTTCAGCGGATTAGCTCACGAAGATCCACATCTCCACTTGGTCAATTTTCTCGAGACGTGCGACTCGCATAAGATGAACGGAGTTTCACCCGAAGCACTACAACTCCGCCTGTTCAAGCACTCTTTACAAGGTGCAGCCCGGGAATGGTTACAAACTCGTGCACCGCACTCCATCTCGTCTTGGCCCCAGCTAGCACAACTCTTTATGAACACATACAACTCCCCAACAAAAACTGAGAGAATCCGGAGAGAAATACAAAACTTCTTACAAGAAGCCGGTGAAGCGTTGTTCGAGACGTGGGAGCGGTTCAAACAATTAATTCGGAGGTGCCCGAATCACGGACTTCAAGAGTGGCGCCAACTGCAAATATTCTATGATGGATTGCAAGATAATTCGTGAACGGTGCTCGATTCAGCAGCTGGCGGTATGTTCATGAGCTTGACCTATGACGAAGCTTACGAACTTTTGGAGCGGATCGCAAGAAACAAATACATGAGGGCATCGGATCGGTCAAATAGCGGAGCCAATAAGACGGGAGGAATTTTAGAGTTAGACGGGGTCACCACAATCACCGCCCAGTTAGAAAAGCTATCAAAGCAAGTAGCAGCTTTGCAGACTCAGCAAGTCCATGCAGTCCAAGGTCCGGACCGACGCTTAGAAGAAACGGAGTCTATAAATTACGTGAATGACACCAACCGACAACAGAGGAACCCGTACTCCAACACTTATAATCCGGGATGGAAAGATCACCCCAACTTTGGATGGGGAGGAAATCAGCAGGACAAAGGCCAGCTCCCGGATTCCAAAATCCGCCTCAAGCTTCACCCCAAGGAGTTGACCTCGCTGACATCTTAGCAAAATTCATGACATCGACTCAAGCATCCATTCGGAACCTTGAGACACAAATGGGTCAACTTGCAACCCAGCTAACCGCGAGGCCATCGGGAGCACTGCCGTCGAATACGGAAGATCCTCGAAAGAGCAACATCGAGCAGTGCAATGCTGTAAGTTTAAGGAATGGGAGACAATTGGAGGAAGCCCCACGAAAAAGGAAGCCCCACGAAAAGAGAAGAGAAGTACGGTAATCGAGAAGACGAGTGTGATTGGGGAAAAAAAAGCAACTCACGAAGAATCACTATCATCAACAGTGAAATCACGAGCCCCTCCAATTCCATATCCTCAAACGTTTCTCAAGAAAAAGCTCGATGCCGAATACCAATGGTTTTTGGACAAGTTGAAGGAGATTCACATAAACATCCCTTTTATCGAAGCACTTCAAAAGATGCCAAAGTGGGTGAAATTCCTCAAGGATCTCGTGACAAAGAGGAAGAAATTGCAAGGGAACGAGATGATCCAACTCACGGAGCAATGCAGTGCAATTCTTACACGGCCCCTTCCACAAAAACTCGGCGATCCAGGTAAGTTCACTATTCCTTGTACTATAGGAGGTAAAAATTTTAGATCGCTCATTGATTTAGGAGCTAGCATCAATCTTATGCCTTATTCGACTTATAAAAATCTTGGGTTAGGTGAGATTGAACCGACGGCTATAACTCTTCAATTAGCCGATAGGTCTTTAGTTTACCCAAAAGGTATTTTAGAGAATGTGCTAGTAAAAGTGAACAAATTTATCTTCCCTGTTGATTTCGTTATACTTGATATAGATGAAGATAGGGAGATACCTCTTATTTTAGGGAGACCGTTTTTAGCCACGTCGAAAACTCTAATTGATTGTGTAAGTGGTGATCTTACAATGACGGTGCATGATCAAACGATCAAATTTAATGTTTTTAGTGCTAATAAAAATCCATGTAATAATAATGATTGTTTTGCTATTGATCTTATGGATTTTACAAATCATGAAAAATTTGACGTTTCGATCTTGGACCATGGGAAAGCATCTTTGAGTGCAGGAGATGATGGCGGAAACGGGAGTCGGAAGGAGCAAGTTAATTTTATGAACTCAATTCAAACTCTTCCGGGAGATAGTCAAAAGAGTTGGGGTTTTAAAGATGATGTTGGCAAGCCTCATGACATCAAGAAGAATAAGCGAACCAGTCGAAAGAAGAATCGGGTCAACCCATTTATTCAAGACTACCTCCAAAAGGAAGTACGGAGATGGGTTCAAAAGCTAAGGAATTGAAGAGCAAGAACAAAGTCTGGCTGAAGACTATAAACTTAGCGCTTCTCGGGAGGCAACCCGAGATTTTCGTTTTTTTATTTTATTTTATTTATTTTTCTTGTTTTATTTTGTTTATTTATTTTATAAGCATGCAAGCTAATAAATTAAACGTGTTTTTAATTTTTAGGACCAAAAATCGCAATTTTGCAGCTCATACGGCCGTCCCAAAACAAGGCTTAATTTCACACCGTGTGAAAAATCTGGAAGCTACTGCCCAATTTTGGCAAATCGCACGGCCGTGCGGAAAATAGTTCAAAATCTCATACGGCCGTGCGAAACTCAACAGAAGCATAATAAAGGCGAGGGTGGAAGAGCAGCCCGGACACGGCCAAAACGACTTATTCAGGTGTATTCTATCCTTGAACTTCGTGCTAATTACATTGAGGGCAATGTAAATTTTAAGTTTGGGGGTGAAAAATTGCTTGTTTTTATGTGCTTTAATTTTTTAGTTTGCATGCCTTTGGATTTTTTATTTTTATTTTAGTTGTTTTAGTTTATTTATTGCTTTCGAAAAAAAAATTGCTTGAGATAAATGCTTTGATGAATCATGATGATGAAAGATGGTCGATGTTTAATGATGAAATTGCTTGTTTTATCTTGATTTTGATCGAATTTTGGTGAGCTTTTGATTCAAAGTGTCGTAAGAAGGAGTCATTGTTAGGAATCTCGAATT
Organism: Erythranthe guttata; assembly: GCF_000504015.1. The sequence continues at coordinate 381,441 of NW_012195021.1, forward strand.
ATGCGTTGCTTTGGTTGAAAGTTTTGTGTTTTAAAATTTGAGTTAATTTATGTTATATCATATGTTATTCGGTTTTAGAACTTGTCTTATGAATTTACAAAGTGAAATATTAAATTGTTGAGCAATTTGGGAAGTGATTTGGGCCATCTTTGAACCGTTTGAGCCTTTCAAGCCTACCTTTAAATTTTTATCATTCGAACCTTGATTGAGCCTTGGAGAAACGGTGTTCTTTCTTTTAGCCAATGTGTATAAGGTAGAATAAGTGGAGATTTTTGAAAAATTAACCCTTGGAGTTCGGTCGAAATTTTTTTATAAGGTCCTTCTTCTTCGAAAAAAAGAGAGAAAGAAAATGAAGAAGAAGAGACTAGAAGGGGAAGTAAGGACTAGTTGTTGAATTGTTTTGAAAGCTCAATCCATTGTCTTAAGAGCAAAAGTGGAGACTTTTGAACTCTTAAGAATCGAGTTTATTAAAGTCCTTAGAGGTGAATTCATTGTTTCAAACGCCTATCTATCAAAATTTGGCGTAATCATCTCAATTCAAGAAGCATAGCCACCTATACCCGTATCTCCTACCTTGAACCAAAAAGCCCAACATTTGAAAGCAAAAAAAAGTCCCAATGATCCCAATAGCTCAATTATTTGATACTAGCCGAGTAAAGAAATTTTGTGAGTATTTGGAGTTGAATATTAATATGTAAGTATAAATTTTGTCAATTTTTAATGTACAAATATGGAATACTTGAAGCGATAGCATGGTTTGTGGTTTTTAGCAATGGCGAGTGAATACGTATCTTTGAATTACGAGCTTGTAAATTTTTGAGGATTGTCATGATAATTGCAAGTTCTGAAAAAATGAAAGTTGACCATTAATCTATGTGATGAGAGGCATTTGTTGAGAGTGTTGCTGTGAAAGTTGCTAGTTTTTGCTTGAGGACAAACAAAAGATCAAGTTTGGGGGTGTGTTAAGTATCTATTTTTATACTTTATCGTACCTTTTTATTTGAGCTTTTGGTGTGATTTAACGATAATTGGTGCTTAAAAAGTTGATTTATTGTATTTTAGGTATAAATTGAAGAATTGGAAAAGTTTGGGGTCAAAACTGCAATTTTGGAGAAAATATGGGCCAAAAGTGAAATAATCAAAAATATGAAGAAATTGGCACGGGACGGCCGTCCCAAATTTACACCTAAAAATGGGACGGCCGTGCCAAATGCAGAAATTGGGCAGAAGGTTTCGGCGATTCTCGCACGGCCGTGTGAGAATTGCACTGATTTTCGCGCGGCCGTGCCAACACACGCTGGAGACAATTTTGGACTTTTAATCACACAAGGAAACCTAAAATCATCCACCAAGTTGGGACATCTATTTAAGCCCAAACGAAGCACGAATTAGAGAACTTTTGACACAACCTTGGAGCAAGAGGAGGGAGAGAACGGAAGAACGAAGACGAAGACCTGACGAATCTTCATCACAATTCTTCTTTCACCTATCTTTTCTTGAATCTATGAATTTTATTACTTTTATTATGTTTTTCGTTATGCGTAGCTAAGTTTTTAATCTAGGATTTTGTTGGAACCCTATGTGGGGATGGTGAACCCGTTTTCTTGAGATTATGCAATTATGATTTTATGATTATATTTCTTCTAGTTGTTATGATTGTTAGTGCATGAACTTGATCAATTTATGTGCTTTATCTGTGATTATTGGGATTGACTCGACATAGCTATTTTGATAATTAGACGGTAAGTAGAAGAGCCTTCGAGTAGTTTTCACCGGATGAGTGTGTCAATTGCATGTATTATCGTAGACATACAGATAATACCTTAGGTAGCCGTTTACGAGACTTGTTATTTAATGCTTTATTTATACTAGGCTTGCATAGACATATAGTGAATCTTTTATGAATAATAGACTTATAATACAGCGACAGCTGGTTATGAGTAATTTCGTGTCTTGGGTTAATAATCGGGAATCGTAACTTGCATGATAGAAGATTAATTGGGTGAAGAATTATCGCATAGGGGGAAGATAAAATCCTAGATCCGTTTTATATTGATATTTTCTCGTGCTTAATTGCTTTCTTAATTAGTTTAATTCATTTAGTTAATTAATTTGACAACCCTGCGTAGGCTGGATAAAAATCGTAATTGTTAGAATTTGGTACTTAGAATTAAATAATTTGCGTATTCCCTGTGGGATCGACATCCGACTCTCACGAGTCTACTTTACTACTTGTTTGCGATACGTGCACTTGCGTGTTGGTATTTAGCACCCAACAGTTAACATGCCCTAATCGCGCATGCCATAGATCCGATGTTTCATGGCTTCGAGTTTTATCAACATAGGCTTTTTGAGCTGACATCACATAGACGGATTCTACTTTTCGTCCTTCCATAAGAGGTGTACCAGTTACCTTGATCTTTGAATATAACTTCACGTCATTGGGCCCAAATAATACATAATTTCCCGACGCCGTTAGTTGTGACACTGAGAGTAAATTCTTTGTCATACCTGGTACATGATATACATTTTGCAAGTGTACTTGGCCCGGGCTGTGGCGAGGTGTAACCACTGTTCTACCAACATGGGTAATTGGTAGCTTGGAATTATCAGCCGTGACTACGACTCTTCCTCCTTCATATTTAGACATGCTCAGTAGTTTTTTCCTATCTCCAGTCATGTGATTCGAACATCCAGAATCTACAATCCAATCATCATCATAATTGACCTTTTTCAGGCTTTCCGTGACGAGTGCAGGTTCTTCTTCTATGCAAGAAAGTGCCATTGTCTCAACTGGTTCTACGTATAATGCTTCGACGGCAAACGATGCTTGAAAATCCCATTCTTCTTCGCTCTCATTTTGAGGGCATAAAGAGGTCGCTATATTTCCTTCCTCCCGTTTATATCGGCAATCTCGTGCATAGTGATTATTCCTCCCACAGTTGTAACATTGATTATTTTTGCGACGTAATATCTTTTCTTTTGATTCAGTTTGGCCCTGTAGTCCTCCCCCTTGCCGTGGACTTCTTTCTTGTGGTCTTCTATCCCACCTTCCTAGGTTTTCATTAGATCCATCGTTGTTATATCTAGCACTTCTTTGCTCTTTTTGGCTATATCTTCTTCCACTGAAGAGAGCCTTCTCTTCGTCATTGATCGAGGTTTTAGACATTTGTTTATCTAAGGCCTCTTGATTCGCCAATATATTCTCCAACTCATTTAATGATGGTTCTTGAGCCCATTCGCGAGTTGCCGTAACCAAACCAAGGAATTCGGGCCGTAAACCATGAATAATAATTCTTCTTATCCTCGTCTCAGTAATTGAATTTTGAGAATCTAGCTTCGAAATTTCTGAGCATAAAGATTTTACTTTGGTAAAGTACTCACTTACCGACGAGTCATGTTGCGAGATCGACAACAACTCATTCTCGAGCTGCTGTAGCTTGGCGTCATTTGTTCGAGCAAATATACCAGAGAGAGTATCCCATGCTTCCTTTGGTGTTTTTGCATCTTTGATGCGGTGCAGTAAGTCATCCTCCACGGCAACTGAGAGAGCATACATTGCTTTTCCGGCTCGAACCTTCCATTTCTTTAGTTCTTCTTCTTCGGTTGGTGGTTGAGTCTCGCCTCCTCCAACAATACTCCAGAGATCTTGTCCAAGCAAGTAAAATTGCATACGGATGCTCCATGTATTGTAATTGTTGTTATTCAATTTTTCGATTCCATTTACCGACGTCGCCATATCTGTCATTGTAACGTAGTGAATCCTAACCAAGTAAGCTCGATCCCTGATCTATTAGCTTCACAGTCCCTGACTGCTTTTTGACGGCACTTGGACGTGGCAAAGTATTGTAAGCAGCACCTCGAAGACGATCCCAGAAAGCCTGCTCTTGATACCACTTGTAGAGAAATAAGATAAAATAATACACTTTTTGATTACTGCAATTTTCTCTTTATTCCACATTACATTGGCCTCATGCCTATTTATACATAATAAAGGCGGTGGTTTGGGAGCACTAATTAAATCCACCAACCTAATTAATGTTATAATTAAAATTAGTTGGCCTAATGAAGCTTCTAGTGAAAAGACTTCTGGAGAGTTTTCTAGAACAATGGAGTTCTTGCTAATCTTAACATCTACCATATCATTGATTCTTCAAAAGGTTAGTCGTTAAATTTTTATATCTATCGAAAATACTAATATTTTAGTCAATCCCCATTCAGGTAAAAAGGAATTGAACAACCTTAAACTTTTTAGCATTAGATTTGAATTAATATATATATATATATATTTTTATAATTATAATTTCATCATACAGTGAATATTACCAAAGATATACTCGGTATATATGCATACATTCTCCTATAAAACAATAGAAATAGACAATATAGATAAATGGTTGATAACACATATAATAGGATCATATAAGTTGCGTTTGGATGAAACAGTTTGAATTTGCTACAACAGAGATAGATTTTAGGGTTAATAGCATTTTGCCACCTGTACTTTGCCCCTTTTTGCACTTTGCCACCTTAACTAAAAAAAGTTGCACAGGCACACCCAAACTTTCATTTTTGACGCACATAACCACCTGGGGCGAATATTCCGACGAATCTTCTCATATTCCGGCGCACGTGCGTTGCACATGCTTATTTTTGGGTTTTTTAGTCTTTTCCACTCCAAAAATTAGTGTGTATGTTATTTTCTCTCTTTCTTTCTCCTTCTCTCTCTTTGTCTCTCTCCCTCATACGCACACACATACACACATTTATTCTCTAATAACTGAATATTTCTACTCATGAAATTTAATTTGATGCTTTCTGGAATTCACTTTGAACTATGATTCTCTCTTTCATATGAGTTTATCTCTAATAAGTTTGACTTGGAGAACATTGTTAACCATTTCTTTTTTTAATTCCTTGTCTTGGTCAAGAATTTTTGTTTTTACGATTGATGCTCTGGTTCTCCAAAAAAAAGAATTCATCATGAGCAAGAATTTATTCACATTTCTCATCACAAAGGTTATGATTTATTTGTTTCTTTACTCCTTGAATATTAAGCCCAACAAAAATTGGAAAGAAATCGAAAATATTCGGTTTTCCAAACAAATCAACAATCTTTGGTGCCACGACCAGAAACTCAGACGCAATTCCTTCATCCTCTTCACCTATAGACTTCCCACCCCACAACATGTTCATCATGACCTTTAGTTTGGTTCAGAAAATCAAGGGCCCAATTTCGACGGATTTTTCATCATGGTCCTTGCTAAGATTATAGAACGAGTCGAGACCTTTGATGTTCATCATCTCTTGAGCGAATGCTTTTCTCATCGCTCGCCACTTATTGTTTGCACCATAAGTGGCAACAATTGCTACAGGAATGTCCCGATGAGTGAAAATGGAGTCTTGATCTCGAACCACCTCTTTTACAGCACACCTTTTGTCCTAAGAGAAATCCTGAATATTGTACCATATTTGTGCCTCAAATCTGTGAACTTTTGAAATAAATTGTTGCCAAGAAATGAAAAATATCCGAGGATTGGAATCCCAAGGGGACCTGGTGGCAAGGGAGGATTTTTATTTCCGCTTCGTTTGTACGAGTGTGCGTTTGAGAAAAAGAAAGAAAGGAGAGAGAAAGAGAGAGAGGAGAAAGAAAGAGAGAAAAGAACTGGGCCCACAATTTTTTGGAGTGGAAAAGACTAAAAAGTCCTTACATTAGGCATGTGCAACGCGTGTGCGCCGGAATATGAGAAGATTCGTCGGAATATTCGCCCCAGGTGGTTATGTGCGTAAAAAAGTGTGCCCGTGCAACTTTTTTTAGTTAAGGTGGCAAAGTGCAAAAACGGAAAAAGTACAGGTGGCAAAATGCTATTAACCCTAGATTTTATTATAGGGTAAATTACGAAAACTCCCTGAACTTAGGCTAAATAAGGAAAAAAAAACCCACCTATTCGTAATTACCAAAAACCCATGAGGTTTGTTTCCGTCTTACACCAACCCTTTACAGTGTGAGTTTTCACGTATTTTTTTTTTAATTCCAAGAAATAGACTTTACACTATTGCACATATTTTCTTTTATTTCTCACCTATTTAATAAAAGGTATAATAGATTGTACAAATTTTCTGTTAAAAAACTCGGTTAACAGTTAATAAGAGGGGGATTTCGGTTATTACGGATAGGTGGTGGTGTTTTTCGTTATTTATCCTAAGTTCAGGGAGGTTTTCGTAATTTACGCTTTATTATATTACAAATTAATTTATTTGATTACTGATCAATGAATTTGATATTATGGATTAAAAAAAAATTAGCATCCGAAATCATTGAACATTCTCCTTTATTACAGGTGTATTGTCTCAAGAGCCGTAGGCTAATTGATCACGAGAGAAATTACATCGACATTGTTTGCATCAAGGAATCGGAGGAACGTACTTTCAGTTTTGAGATGGACAAATCAAAGCGTGTTTGGATATTTTGTTAATGTTATTTGGTGTGTTTAATTTTTCTTGATTGAGTTTTATTACATCCTCATCAGTTATATGTTGTGAGGTTAAAACTTAAAATTAAGACTATTGCGCAATTAAGAAAGCGCGAGTGTGTCGCACATATTGTTGAATGTACAAGTTTTACCCGTCTCTGCCAAAAACATGTACGCAAAGATAGTTACATATACATACGATAACCGAAGTATAAAGAACATATATGCAACAGTAAGCCATATTTTCCATCGGAAAAAGCCGTGTTGAGTCTCTTGATTTCATATTTCAAAGAACTAAAAAGCCATCTGTTTCATTACTTGAAGTTAGGTGTAAAAAACTCCCCTTTGACAGTTTTCGCGGAGCAAAATCTCACCTTAGAAAACACATTGCAAATTATGAAAAGAAAATCGAGGAATGTTAATGCAGCCTCGAAACACAATATCAAACATCAAACAAAACGAGCAATGGGGGGTGTCTTTTGCTTATTTATGAAATTCCTCTTAAAATTCTACATTTACATGAATGGGGGTATCTTTTATGGTCATGTGCGGTGCACATGCTATTTTCCGTCCATACTAACTAGACAAACGGACAGAGGGACAAAAACAACATAAAAGTGTCATGTTTAGTGACGTAAATTGTAACTTCATCTTGCTTAGGGACGAAAATAGAATACGTTGTATAGTATAGAAATTGCTAGTTTTTATTCAATACATGTTCATGGTTTAACGAAAAGGAAAAAATGTCCATTTAAAATTTGTTCATTAAAATATTTAACTAATGAATGTGAAAAAAAAAAAAAAAAAAAAACCCTATCTACTTATTTTTGTCTCTCTTTAAATAAATCTAAATAAATCCTATTAGTATTAAAACGGGAATGAAAAGTTTTTCTTTTTTTCGCGGAATAATTGTTTTTTAATAAATTAATTATTTTAATTTTAAAACCCAACAATAAATTATACATAAGAATATATTTTGAGTATTGAGTGTGGCATTAAAGAAGACACTGCAGTAAAAAAATTCAATCTTGCCAAATTGAATAGAGTATTACAATATTATCCCTTGTAGACTTCAGCATTAAGTTTTGTGTATAGTGGACCAAGTCAAATGAATAATACGTGTTGTTTACTAGTTAATAGTTAGCCGTTTGTTTATAGGTGGCATCATGCATGTGCATGGATTTCTCTATATATAACTTGAGCTTGTAATGTAAATAGATCATATCAGATAATAGTTTTGCTAAAGATTCCTATAAACACCACTTTCGATATTTTGTTATACAGTAGATGCTTTCAATTCTCACAAACATATTTATGTGCTTGTATTGTACGAGACCAGTTGGTTCTTGTTAAATTGTAAAGCTAATTACTGTTCTTCAATATATTATATACATATTTCGTTCTATATTTTATATTTCACAACACGTTATCAGCACGAGCTTTTGCTCTACAAAATTATAGGTTTGTAAAATTTATCTTCTTGTTGTACCATTTCTACTTATTTTATTTTACGATGGCCGAAATCGAAAAACAAAAATTTCAAATCCTTGATGTTACCGGCAGTAATTTTTTATCCTGGTGCTTAGATATCAAATTACACCTCCAAGGGCTAGATCTTGTAAAAGCCTTGGATTGTGTAGATATCAAGGAGGCAAACAGGAAAGATGAGGCAAATGCTATGATTTTTATCCGCCATCATCTTTCTGAGGATTTGAAAGACGAATATATACAACTTGAAAGGCCATCAGAGATATGGCAAAAACTCAAAGAAATGTTTGATCACACAAAAACTGTGATTCTCCCACAGGCCCAATATAATTGACAGCACCTAAGGCTGCAGGACTTCAAATCTGTTGCCGACTATAATTCGGCACTGTTTAAACTTGAGTCTCGATTAGCCTTGTGCGGAGTTAAAATATCTGAATATGATAAATTGGAAAAAACTTTTTGCACTATGCATGCCTCGAACTTGGTGCTCCAACAGCAATATAGGCAGCGCCAGTTTAAAACATATTCGGAGTTGATCTCTGTACTCCTCACAGCAGAAAAAACAAATGAATTGCTGTTGAAAAATCATGATTTACGACCATGTGGGTCCCAAGCTGTGCCTGAAGCACATGCTAATCAAACTAGAAATATGGGCCGATTTAGAGGCCGTGGGCGTAAATTTTGGCGTGGTGCACGCAGAGGTGGTGGACGCGGTCCCCCTCAAGATGCCCGAAATAATGACCGAGGTGGATATGAATATCGCCGTCGAAATAATAATAATACGGTCTGGCAGAGACAACCATTTCAGGCAAAACGCGATAAAGGCAAGATGCCCGCGGAGAGAATTCCAGAAAATGTGTGTATTAGATGTGGAATGACTGGACACTGGGCCAAAGTTTGCAGAACCGCCCAACATCTGGTAAACCTGTACCAGGACTCAAAAAGAGATAAAACAAAAAATGTCCAGACACATGCCACTGAGGCAGAAATGCCACTTGCTGTTCTTGAAGCCAGCACATCTGGGAGCATCCTTGATCAAGATCCTGCTCAAGATGGAGCCTCTCTTGAGTTATCAGATTTCTTTACAGATCTTGATCCTCTTGTGTAAATTGCCATATGAGCATCTATTTTGAGTTATTTTGTACTCACTATGTATACTTTGTATATATCTCTCTGATGATGTAGTACCCGAGATTGAGCTAGTTTGTCTTTTGATGTATCCATGTACATATCTCCCTTGGAAGTTATGTTCCCGAGGTCGAGCTGATATTTTGACTATGTATAAAATTATGAGTTTGTTATTATATCATTTGCAAACTATACTACGATTCAATATTAATTTTATGTTATTTAATTCAGGCAAACATGGAGAACATCGACAAAAGAGAAAATTGCCTACTCGATAGTGCAACTACACACTCAATATTCAATAATAAAATATATTTCTCGAGTGTGACTTTGTGCAAGGCACAAGTTAAAACCATTGCAGGTTCCGCGGAAATAATAGATGGCTCCGGGAACGCAACAATTGTGTTGCCTAATGGTACCACTTTGCATATTGAAAATGCATTGATATCAGGTAGATCAAATAAGAATCTACTGAGTTTTAAAGATGTGAGACGTAATGGATATCATTTAGAGACACTGGTTGAATATACCGTGGAATGTCTCTGCATCACATCATATGTTATGGACAAAAGAATTGTTCATGAAAAACTCGAAGCGACAGCTTCTGGAGTGTATTGTTTCGAAATTAGAGCTTTCGAATCCTATGCCACTATGCCATGGAAACTTGTTAATCCCGATATACACGGGTTATGGCATGATCGACTGGGTCACCCAGGAACGACAATGATGCGTAGGATTGTACAACATACTAAGGGACATCCATTAAAAGATACAAAGATCTTAATGTCCAATGAATATTTTTGTGAATCATGTTCACAAGGAAAGCTCATTATAAAAACTTCCATCGAAAAAGTCGATTATGAATCACCATCGTTTTTACAACGTATTCATGGTGATATTTGTGGACCAATACACCCTGCAAGTGGGCCATTTAGATATTTTATGGTTTTGGTGGACGCATCTTGTAGATGGTCCCACGTATGCTTATTATCTACGCGAAATGTTGCATTTGCGCGTTTGCTAGCACAAATTATTAAACTCCGAGCACATTTCCCTGATTATCCCATTAAAAACATAAGAATGGATAATGCCGGAGAATTTACATCAAAAACTTTTGATGAGTATTGTGCAGCACTGGGAATAAATGTCGAGCACCCAGTAGCATACGTTCACACTCAAAATGGACTGGCGGAATCTTTGATTAAACGCGTCCAAATAATTGCTCGTACTTTGCTGATGAGATCTAAACTTACTAGTGCAGAATGGGGCCATGCAGTATTGCATGCATCAGCACTGATTAAATTACGCCCCACTGCTTATCATATGCATTCCCCAATGAAATTGGCATTAGGCTTTGAGCCCGATATTTCGCACCTTCGCACATTTGGTTGCGCTGTGTAAGTGCCAATTCCTCCTCCTCAGATGACTAAAATGGGTCCCCAACGCCGACTTGGCATATACGTTGGGTTTGATTCACCGTCGATTATTAGGTTCTTAGAACCAATGACGGGTGATTTATTTACCGCTAGATTTGCGGATTGTCATTTTGATGAGACATTATTTATACCGATTGGTAAGGATATTCAGAATATCCGTGATAATGATAAACAAAAACCAATCGAGAATCTCACATGGTGTGAGCAACGCTTATCTCATCTCGACCCACGTACCTCTGAATGTGAAAATGAGATCCATAGAATCATTTATTTACAAAATATTGCCAATAGACTTCCTGATGCATTTAATGATGCAAGTAAAGTTACGAAGTCTTATATTCCAGCTGTGAATGTTCCAGCTAGGATCGCTGTTCCTGAAGAACATGCGAAAATGAATGATGATCCCCCACGACAAAAATGGGGTACACCTATTGGATCAAAGGACGTTGTTCCTAGAAAAAGAAAGGGGAAAATCGATGAACCCTCGAACCAAGTGGTTCTTACTGAGAATGCTCCAGATGAATCTGTTGAGCCTGATATTGAAAAAACGATATCAAATCCCGGGAATACCGAGAATCCCATAAGTTATTGCAATGAAATATGGGATAGAAATGAGATAATCATCGATAATATTTTTGCATTCTCGGTTGCACAAGAAATTATGTACGATGATTATGATAGTGAACCGCGTTCCATAATGGAATGTCGCCAAAGAAATGATTGGCCTAAATGGGAGAAAACAATAAAATCTTAATTGGCTTCCTTAGAAAAACGGAAAGTATTCGGGCAAATCGTTCAAACTCCGGATAATGTAAAGCCCGTTGGGTATAAATGGGTATTTGTCCGTAAGAGAAACGAGAACAATGAAATTGTAAGATATAAAGCCCGCCTTGTAGCTCAAGGTTTCTCCCAGCGACCTGGGATTGATTATGATGAGACGTATTCACCAGTGATGGATACGATCACTTTCCGTTTTCTTATAAATATGGTCGTCCAAGAGGGACTGGACTTACGTCTAATGGACGTTGTAACGGCCTATTTATATGGTTCACTAGATTCTGATATCTTTATGAAAATTCCCGATGGATTTAAAATGCCAAACTCCGGCGCTCCTCGTAATCTGATTTAGTATTTACACATAAATATTTACATGTATATTAATGATTCTACGAACATAAGTACATTAACTATACTAAGAAAAATATTATTTTAGATCAAACCCTTAATTTTAGTTTATTGTATAACCTACATTTGTTCATAAAAAAATATTCTTTAAAGCGGCTTAATCCCACTTTGCACCCTTGAAATGGGGCATTTTTGCACTTTACACCCTCAAAACACAATAAATCATTCACAATGCACCCTTAGTTGAATAATAAAGGATAATTCATTTTTTATTGAGTTTTGTTTTATCTGTGTGCAATTGTTATTTCTTCAATTCCAATCTAATTTCGAGTGTACAAAGTGCGAAAAATAAAAATCACACCGTATAATTGAAAAAAAAATTATATTTTATGACAAAATAAAATTAAATAAACCTTTATCACTAAATTATTCGATCGATAGACCTTTTATTCTAATTGACGGAAATATTATGTAGAAATATTTGAAAGAAAATATGATTTTTAGATAACTTGATAACGAAGTAGAAGGATTTTTTTTCGTAAAATATTTTTGTGATAAAATTATAATTTTTAAATACCATACCACTAAAAATATTAAATTACATTTATTAGCTTTAAAACCTCATATGCATGATATATTGTGTTTCGTGAGTGCAAAATGCTATTAATCTTTTTGTTTCTACCAAGTATTTTAATCAATTACAATATAAGACCAAATAATTTAGTGACAAAATTTTGAATTTATCTTTTTGTAAGAACATACATTTTTTTAAGTAATTCGGTGTGATTTTCATTTTCGCATTTATGATCGAAATTCGGTTGGAGGTAGAAGAAAATAACAATTTAATTTGTTATTTTGCACCCTGGAAATAAAAAAAAAAATTAAATTGACCTCGTTAAGTTTAAATTATTCAATTCAGAGTTCATTGTGAATGATTTATTTTGTCTCGATGGTGCAAAGTGCTAATAATTCTTTCAAGGATACAAAGTGTCAAATGCTATATTTCAAGGGTGCAAAGCGAGATTAAACCTTCTTTTGGTCGAATTTGGTGCATTGGATGGATGTAGGAAATGCCTTTTTTTTCTTTTTTTTTCTCTTCTTCGTCAGCGATAATTATGTAAAAACAAAAAAAAAATGAAATATTTTTATTCCATTTGACAAAGCTTTTCTCTCGGATTGACACACCTTAATGTTATATATATGGACAAGTCAAATTTTTTATTCAATTCCATTTGGATGATGTTTGTAATTAAGAAACTTAAAAAGGAAATAAATAAATGAAAGGATTTAATGAAAACCTCTTTTTCGTCCAACATCAGTGTTGAATGTCGATGATGTCGAGAAATTCAATATCAATTACAGCTCCGGTCTGTATTTCTTTATCACTTTTGCCTCGTGAAACCCCATCAATGGAATCAGAGTTGCGATTAACCAAACAGACCAAATTCAACTTTATTGCTCGATATCAAATAGCCTCGGATCAAGTTATATATAATCAATTTCAATAGGTGAATTAGATTAAAAAAAAAATAGAAGCAACATATGAGAGCAATATGACTGCATGTAAAAATTACTGCATGATTCGTCAAGAGAGTGTGATTTTTGATGTGTAGAATATATAAATTGTCGTCTTTGTCTATCGAACTATGGATGAAAGACGATCTTACCATGCTCATATTTAAGCAAAAACATATTTTTTCTAATATAATTGCAGTCATATTTCAAAGAATGCTAATTCAAGAATGTTAATTCAGGGTTACATAGATACTTGTCTAATGACAAGACAGTGAAGAGTCTCTGGAAATTATGACTAATATGAGAAGGAGATGTTTCATCTTACTTTTAGTAACCTCTAATATAAATTGGTATAATTAATAGCTCAATCAATGTGTGTTAGTGCATTGGGAATGGGTTGAAGAAATAGATCAACCGTATGCATATTTGATTATAACTAATTAGTAATATTACATAGCTATCCTTCAAATATGCCTATGTAAAGGGGCATTTTTGTCGTTACAAAAAATGGAAGAAACCCACTATCATTCATACTTTTATAGATAGTATAGAAGTATAGATATAGATAATTCGAAATTACTAGTGGAGGCATGAAAATAGCAAAAATTACGAAACAACTATTTTATAATAGGAGTTAAGTGCGATTCATACCGGTAACGAGTTTAAAAGGAAATAGTTAGGTTTCATATTACATCACCAAAAGAAAATAACCAAAGGACTTTAGCATCGTTCATAGGTCCTCGTACAACTCCCAAAAAAATCCCGAGCAAGACCTCGATTCGCTACTCGATCCATCCCGGTTGAGGGTTACTAGCACTACTACCTGCAATTAAAAGACATCTATATGAGCTATAAAGCTCAGTAAGAAATCCGATGAAATATCGAACTTTGAAAATACGTTATACATAATATATAATATTATATATCCATTCTTACCCACATTCCAAACCACAACACAAGACAATCGGTAAAATCACATAACTCACGAAAACACATCATTCGCGCAAAATCACGTACTTATGCAAAATGACTAAAATGCCTTTTTTTATGAAAATTGTGAAAAACACATTTTTCGTGTTATCGGATCCGTGAAAGATTAATTTATGTACCTGGATAATAAACCTGTTACGAGCCCATTTTCACTAAGTGGAATCAAACCACAACACATGATCCTAGTTGGATACCGGCCCTCTATATCCAAGTTGTTTATTACCCAATATTCCATTAATCTTTCAATTTGAAAACCATTAAATGCAACTTTTCAAAATCATGCTTATGACCCACACATAACATCACAAATATCAATCAAGTGCCACCAAATCACACAAATATCACAATTCACCACATATTTATAATTTGGGCAAAAATCCCCAAATTCACACATATAAACACACAACCACACACGGCACACACCACATGCACATTCAGCACACACACACTCACACATATTCAGCATACACACATGCAGCCAACACATTAAACATCACCATTTAACATTAAACCATTCTTGTAAAGCAAGCACCCCTTTTTCACCTTTCATTTAATGAATTAATTACCACTTCTAGGTAATAATCCATTCCAATAAATTCCAGCAGTAATAAACACATCCATGCAGCCATTTAAGGTATAAAATCTCAAATCTCATCCCTCATAGTTATTTAATTAAAGATATGAAAGTAAAGGCACAAACATAATAAATGACATGCAAAATGTCCTAATTCCGAAATAATAGCAAACTAATTCCAAAAATTCTCAAATTAAATCCTAGAACTCCAAACTGATCCAAATTCCAGATTCTGAAATTTATTTTAAATTTGCACAAAGTTTCAAATTTTCTTGAAATTAAAAACTAGAAAATTGCCTTTTTCTTTTAAAAATTCAAAACTCTAATATAACCTCAATTACTTTGAAAACCTTTGTAAAGAAAATTTTCCCCATTTAATACTTGCTGGAAAAAAAGATTCAAACTTTACAAATGAAGATTTTTCGGAAATTGCAGTTTTGACCCCAAAGTTTCAAGATTTATACATGCAACCACACTAGAAGTTCAAAATCCACTTTTTCGTGAAAAACCCCTAACAATCTGAAATTTTACTTTACTAAATGCAGAAAACAAAGTTAAAAAGTTACTTTATGCAGAAATTTCGAAAATTATATATTTTACCCCAACATCTCTAGATCTATGCATGCAAGACCACTAGAAGTTCAAAAATCACTTTTTCTTACAAAATTTCTTTAAATCCGAAATTTTTGTTCGATAAATGCTGGAAACCAGTTTTGAAAACACATTTACGACAGACTTCTCAAAAATTACAGATTTGACCCAAAACTTCTTAAGATACACATGCAACCCCATAAAAGTTCAAAATTCATTTTTCTTGAAACCCCTTTTTGAAATCCGAAATTTTCAATGCTTTTGGCCAACAAAAGTTGTATTTACCCACTTACAACATAGATGATGCATGCAAGAACAAGAAATCAACATTAAACACCTCTTTTCCATTTTTCCCCAAAAAGCCCTAAATTTTCAAAATCACTCCCAATCTTTTAAATTTTTTTTTGAAAACTATTTTAATACTATTGATGCCATTTAATTGCAGCACGAAATCGGAATTTCTTACCTTAAAATCGAAGAGAAGAAAACAACCGAAGGAAGATAGGCTTTCAAGCACTGAAATCTAACCAAGCTACTTTGATTGTGAATGAAATAGTGTGAGCTTCAAGGAGGGATGAGTTGTCATCTCCCGTAAGGAGGCAAGTAGTTTTGATGGTGTTTTTGGTGTAGTCTATAGCAAGGGTTAAATAGGGGACCTTCATTTTATTTTTGGGATTTTCTTGAAAATGGGAGTTTGAGGTGGAAGAAGAAGAAGGCCGATGGTGGTGGTGGTGATGAATTCGGTGAAGAGAGGATGAGGAGACAAGTAAGGTGTTGAGGTGTTGAAAGGGAAAATATGAAGGGTGTCTCTTCATCTTACTAAGTAGGGTGGAGTGTGGGATTAGTACTAATCATGGTTAAATGCCAAGTGGAAAGGCATGCAATATTTCTTAATTTTATTTATTTAAATTAAAGCACAACTTGCACTCTCACACACACATTTTCGGACATATATATATACTCAAATATATATAATGCATGTAATAGTATGTATATGTGTATATCTATATGCATGCACAAAATGTACATATCTATGCATGTGTATATATATATATATATATATATATATATATATATATATATATATATTTGTAATTCACATAAGTTATCAATCACATTTCAAAAATAATTTACCAAATAATCAAGGCACGTAATTATTCATATAAGTCACGTAATTCACGAAATTCCTAGAATTTCAATTTACCGGAATGATACTAAATCGCGCAATTCACACATATATATCTACTCACGAATTTCACAAAATGAAATCACCCCATTCCAATAATTAAATAACGCATGTAAGTATTCACGTAAGTCACATAATTAGATTTACGTAATGCAGATAATTAATATCATGAAATAATATTATCTAAGGATTCTTGAGTTAGAAATATTAGTTTCGGGTTTTAGGGTTTTCGGATTTTGGAAAGGTGGGGTGTTACACCACTCTCTTTATTTGCTGGAAATATATTTAGAAGCAAAAGATTTCTTTTATATTCTATCTTTGGAAGAAATTCCTTTATTCAAAAATCAAACCTGCTTTGGATTGAAGTTTGGCTGATTGAGACTCTATCTCTTTATTTTGGAAACCCTTCAATCACTTTGCAATCAACCAATCAAAGATTTATAATAATTGTTGTCTGTCCGGAAGATGCTCACTTCTGCCGGAAGTTGTTCTGCTGAAATTTATTTATGTTGAAGAAAGTTTTGTTCTTGATTTCAAAATTCAAATGCTTTCCTATTTGAGCTGATCTAATTGAGTCTAATCAATCATAACCTCAATCAAGTCAATCAAGAAAATCAAGATTGATGTTTTTCATTCAGAAGATAGAGGAGCTCACCTATAAATAGTGATCGAAGTCATTCAAGTAATGTACGGAAGTGAAATTCGAAAAAGAGCTGAAAAGAGTTGCTTGCTGAAAATTTCAAGTCCTACCTCTCGTTGTTCATTTGAGTCCATATTTTGAGTGAGGAATTTTTTAGCTATTAGTTAGCGCATTCAATTCATATTGTGAGGGTAATAAGCAGGTTGCCCCTAAACTAAGGGTTGATTTGCACTTCGCCCCTTTGTTTGGGGGACAAAATGCAAATCAACCTTAATTTAGGGTGCAAACTGCTTTTTACCCTTCTTGTTATATTCTTGCTCAAGTTATTTTTATATGCTCAACTCTTGAGACCTTCATTCTTATCAAAAAGTACTGAATATAACTGAGCCGCAGCACATTCTTATATAAATGTGAAAATTACACTTTTCATCCCTCCAGTACATGAATTTAACATTTGGTCCCCCATGTTCAAAAAAACATATTTGACCTCTCATGTTTCAATAATTTAATACTTTTGATTCTTTCCGTCAAATTTATGTTAGTACTAACCGAATCAAGCATGTGTCTTAACTGACAGACTGACGGTAAATTGAGGGAAATGACTAAAAAGTCAAATTATTAAAACATGAGTGACCGAATGTGTTTCTTGTGAACATAGTGACCAAATACAAAATCAATGCAAACTTGAGGGACGGAAAGTGAAATTTTCCCATATAAGAATGAAGCACTTGCAGAAGCCATTAATCTTAATTATTTTCTGAAAATTAATGCTTACTTGCAGTGAGGCATATGATATTACCAACAGCTTAATCATCTCCCAAAATGGTCGGAAATTATATATAAACCGAAAAGGAGTAGTATATTAATAGGAAAAAAAACAGTTCTGTCCCTCAAGTTTACACTGATTTCACTTTTGGTCCTCAATGTTTACAAAAAACACATTTAGTCCCTCAAGTTTCAAAAATTCAATATTTTTTAGTCATTTCCGCCAATTTTCCGTCAGTACTAACGGAATCAATCATGTGTACATCACTGCCTTAACTGCCGGACTAACGGTAAATTGATGAAAATGACCAAAAGTGTTAAACTATTAAAACATGAGGGACCAAATGTATTTTTTGCTAACATAGAGGACCAATTATAAAATCAGAGCAAACTTGAGGGATGAAAACTGTAATTTTCGCTGTATTAATATAATGAAGAATAATACAATATCACAACCTGTAACTAAGATAAGTTATAATTAATGGCCAACTTGGATTAATATGTAAATATTATTTCATATAGTTGACTCTTTTGCACATCTTTCCAGAGAAATAACTTCACAAACATATGTTTATGAAGAAGACTTCTTTTTTACACAGAGAGAAAGAGAGAGAGATGGCTTATGGTGCTGTTTGTTGTCTTGAGCTGACAATTGATCGCCTTTTGAAATCATCACACATTTCCATTAATGTTCAAAATTCATCCCATCAAATCTTAAAGCATCTGTACGATGAGATTCTTTCCTTAAAAGAAGCTCTCGGAGAATTCGATAAAAGGAGGAGCACCATTAACATGAAGATGGTCAAAACTTTGGAGGCAGAAATCATAGATGCAATATACGAATTCGAAGATGTAATTGACTCCCATCTCTCAAATCAGTTTCATTCACCACAATCTGAAGAAGAGACTGATCATCCTAGATTAATGTTATTCTCAGTAGACCTGCATCAAATAAAGCAAGATGTCGATTCCGTTATCGAAACGGTGAACGAGATGAAGAGGGCCTACATTCACGAGTTGTGCAACCCTTCGCCCGAAGACGAAGACGATGTTGTGCCGTCAATAAATTATTTTGATGGACATAATGAGTCTAACATGGTTGGGTTATCTCGTTTATTTACGAGAATCAAAGATCGGCTTGTATATTCATCACAATCTGAAAGGATGATTGTGTCGCTCTATGGGATGGCAGGCATTGGTAAGACTACTCTTGCCAACAAACTCTTTCAAGATCCATTCATTTCCAATAGTTACGACATACATGTGTTCGTCACCATAGGCCCAAAATATCGAGTAGCGGATATATTGGTAGATATTCTAACACAAATGAATCATGCTGATGACATTATGCTTATAGAAGGAGAAAAAAAAATAGTTGAGTTGAAACGAATGGTGTTTGAAAGTTTAAATTGTTGGAGATACTTGATTGTGTTGGATGATGTATGGGATAAAGAGCTATTTTCTGAGTTGGTCAACTTATTTCCAGACCAGAAAAATGGAAGTCGAGTATTGTTGACAACTAGGCTAAGAGAAGTAGCTCAATGTGCTAACTATTTAAGTACTTTGAGAATACCCTTCCTTGATAAGAAAGAAAGTTGGGCTCTTCTTCGTCACAAGGTGTTTGATGAAATGCCTGTTATTTGTAGTGGTTTTCGAGATAGGAATTTTGAAGAAAGAATTGATAAACAATGAAAAGTCGAGGCAAGAACTTTGTTCTCTCTCCTTAAGACAAAATTGCCCCGCAACAGTGCTTCGGTTTCGGCAATTGTCTCCCAAGATAAAACGACTTACAGTTCCAACAGAGCAGCACAACAACTGCTGGAACACAACGAACGAAAAGACGTTTTGGACTTTTATTGACACGAAAGAAAGATATTATGCAGCGAATATGCTTATGCTTATGAATGCTTGGATGATTGAGTGAGATTGCTGGAACACTTAGGGCTGTATTTATAGTTTTCAGAAAGTTGTGTTCCAAAAGACACAACTCTAGAAAATGAAAGGAGCTGAAAAAGCATTGTGTCTTTTCGCAGGGGTTACACACCAATTCGTGTATGATGCTAGATTAATTAATTAAGCCCAAAAACTTAATTACTTCTAGGCCCAAAACCGACCCAACTCCAAACCAAACATTTCCTTCGTGTATGATGCTAGATTAATTAATTAAGCCCAAAAACTTACCCAACTCCAAACCAAACATTTCCAAAGTCCAAAGTCCAAAGTCCAAAGTCCATCGGCCTCGGGCTCGGGCTCGGGCTCGGGCTCGGTCCGGGCGGGCGGCGGCGGCGCGCGTGTGGCTTGGTACTTGATCCCTCTCTTGATTATACCTCTAGCTATCCATTTGACACTATTTAAAGTGTTCTCATTAATGCTTTTTTCGTGATGTGGGACAAGTGACTTTTCACCTCCCACCAAGCCCTTTGAGCTTACTTTAGCTCATTGAAGTACTTTACTTTGTGCATTTATTTCTCATTCATCCCATATTGGATTTGAGCATTTAAACACACTACAATTATCTACTCGAAGAGTAGATTTTGTTTCCCATAATTTTATACTTCAATATTTCCCACATTTGAGGTAAACACCTCAATTTTCCAACAATGCCTTGCCCTCATGAACTCGAGAAACCTGGAAAGAAGATTGCTGAGAATTGTGAAGGTCTTCCTCTTACAATCATCACGGTTGCCAATATCCTATCAAAAGCCGACAAGACAATAGAGTACTGGAACGAGGTAGCGGATGATAAAAAAAATTCAGTATACAAGGATGCATATGATCAAATGTCAAAAGTACTTTATCCTAGCTATGACTACTTAGATCAACATTTAAAAGCATGTTTTCTCTACCTTGGATCTTTCCCACAAAATCATTCGGTACATGGATACCAACTAATCAACTTGTGGAGTGTTGAAGGATTTCTTAACCCAAATCCGACGCATTACTCAGACGCAACCGTGGCTTTCGAAAAAGGCACCTATGCTTATTTGGATGAGCTTCATTCGAAAAATGTTATCATGTACCATAAAGAAAAACACGGTCAACACCTTCATTCATCCTTTTGGTACATGTGTAACAAAGAAGCTGCCAAGACCAAGTTTTTCTATGCCTTCAATTGTCGTGCCGATGCTTTACCAGAAGAAGGTATAAAATATCAACGCAGATTGTGCATTCGCAATAATATTCTATTTGCCATTGAAGATGTAAAAGATTCAATGGCATCTGCTGCAACGGTACGCTCTCTCCTCTGTACCGGTGTTTTTCAAGAATATCCTGTACCGTTGTGTTTGGAACATTTAAGGTTGCTCAGGGTATTGGAAGCTATTTCTATTAGATTTTATGAGTTCCCAATGGAAGTATTGAAACTAGCTCAGTTAAGATACCTCGCCCTCACTTATGATGGAAACCTCCCTACTTCTATTTCCAAACTCTGGAACCTCCAGCACTTGATTGTTGATCGACATCTAAGCATCATAAAGTCTGGTGGGAATTTATCATATCTGCCTATTGAGATATGGAATATGAAAGAATTGAAGCATATTCAGACCATGGGAAGCAACCTACCACATCCTTGTGAAGGATCTCTCCTACCAAACCTATTAAAACTAAGAGATGTTGGTCCTCAAAGTTGTACCAAAGATGTGCTTCAAAACATCCCTAATATGAAAGAGTTGGCAATTAAAATCGAACTGCCTCCTGATGCTACTGAGCCGTTGAGATGCTTTGATCACATTTCTCATCTCCATCAACTAGGACAACTAGAATGCTACATTATGAATCCTATATTGAAGACACAGGTTGTCTCCCCACTTGCTCCTCTTTCAGACTTGCCATCTAGTCTTACGATGTTAACTTTGAGCGGCTTAGGATATCCGTGGGAAGAAATGAACAAGATTTCTTCGTTGCCAAATCTGAGACATCTCAAATTGAAATGCTACGCCTTTCGAGGCCCAAAGTGGGAAGTTCACGACAACGAATTCCAAAGAATCGAAGTTCTTAATATTGAAGACACCGATCTAGTGCACTGGAAGTTTGTGACGACAAGTTCTTGTTTTTATGAGATTAAGTGGTTTAGCTTCGAACATTGCTACAAGTTAAAAGAGATCCCTCTTTCATTTGGTACGTCTCTTGAATTCATTGACGTAGTTGAATGCAACCCTATGGCTGTGAATTGTGCAAAGAAGTTAAAGAAGGAGTGGGACGACAAATATGGCGGTTATGGACGTCCATTAGATCTTAATGTTCGTTCTTCACTGTAATGATGGGATATTGGGATGACCAAAACACTTTACTATAACATTGATTCTTTAAAAGGTTAGTCATTCCATTTTTATTTCTATCAATTAATGAATTTTGAACACTACTAATATTTTAGTCCACACATTCAGGTATATTGTTTCAAGAGCCACAGGAGAAATTACAAGAGAAAATTTGATCACACGAGAAATTACATTCAGCATTGCTTGCATCTTGGATTTGGAGAAACGTACTTTGCATTTTCGAACCGACCAAATAAAAGCGTGTTTGAATATTTTGTCATCCATTTCTTGATAATGTTATTTTGGTGTGGTTGATTAATTTTAGGGTTTTTTTGGTTTTTTTTTTTCTCTTCTTTTCTTTCTTTCTGTAACTTTTTTTTTTCGTTTACACAACAATATTGTTGTGATTGACAGTAATATTAACTATCTTACTGTTAAACACAGTAAAATTAACTAAATTACAGTTTAGCACAGTAATATTGTTATATTAATCTCTAGCACAGTAATATTAACACAACAAAACTCATTATTATTGTGTAATAGAGTAATATTCCTATATTGACCGTTCAACAAATGTAAACATAATAAAAAGCCAAAAGAATTAATATTACTGTGAGTGACAGTAATATTACTATAACAACAGTAATATTACCATCAACCACAGTAATATTACAATAATAGACAGTACTATTATTACGTTACTCCGTGAATAACTCAAAAAAAACAAACAAAATACAAACAAAATAATAATATTGATGTGGTTGACAACAATATTACTATAACAACAGTAATATTACCGTCAACCACAGTAATATTATTGTGTTTACAGTAATATTACAATAATAGACAGTAATATTATTACGTTACTCCGTGAATAATTCAAACAAAGCAAAAACCCCAAAAAAACAATAATATTGATGTTGTTGACAGTAATATTATTGTGTTTACAGTTATTTTACTGTCAACGACAGTAATATAATTACGTTGACTTGTCAACAAATCTAACGAAATAAAAAAAATAACAAAAAATAAAAAATAATAATATTACGTTAATTTACTGTCAACGGCAGAACAATTACATAAATGTATTGTCAACGGCAGTATAATTACGTTAATTAACTATCATTGACAGTATAATTACGTTAATTTACTGTCAGTGACAGCACAATTACGGTCAATGTTTAGCGACGGACGTAAAAAAAAACAAAAAAAAAAAAACTTAAAAAACTCTAAAAAAAGTCAACGCCGGAAACCGGCGAAAAAATCCGGAAGAAAAGAGAAGAAAAAAGAAAAGAAAAAAAAATGAAAAAGTCAACGCGGGAAACCGGCGAAAAATCCAAAAGAAAAAAAAATTGAAAAGTCAACGTTGGAGGCTGGAAAAAAAAATTTGGGGTCAAATTGAATAATCTGTAAAATTTAGGGTCAAATTGAGGTTAAATTAAGTTAAGGATGAAATTGTAGCATATTAAAAATTGGGTATAAAGGGTTGACGGTAATATTTGGATATACATGAATGTTTTCTTTATTTATAATAAATATTAAAGGGATGAGCTTATTGGTGAAAGAGATATAGCCCATGAACCTAGAATAATAGAGGTGTATGGTTGGAGACTTTATCACAAAAATCCCTTATATTTAAATCAAAGTGGTGAAAAATTAATTGTTGAGAAAGTGTGGATTATTTCTAGAGAGATTCTTGTGCCTAATTTTTATAGCTCGTCGGCCTCGTCCAATTGCGCACCATCCAATTTTAAAATTTGAATGCTCATGTTGCAATTATAGAAAATATATACAATTATATATATATATATATATATATATATATATATATATATATATATATATATATATATATATATATATATATATATATATATATATATATATATATATATATATATATATATATATATATATATATATATATATATATATACTAGTTGAGGAGCACCGCGCAATGCGCGGTGCCGGTGCCCTGTTTATATATTTGCAAAATGTGTTTTGTTTATACTGGCATGAGGAAAAGAAGAAACGGGGAAGGGAGAAACCACGGGCAACAGGTGAAAAGCAATTCAATTTCCCCAAACCACGACAAAAAACGAACCTAAACTGAAACCGAAACCGAAACCGAAACCATGAGATAAGGAGCATGCTTACAAAATAAAAATAATTTCCAGCGTGTATTTATGCAAGTTACATATTAAAAAGAAGGCATATATGGCACCCAACAGAAGTTGTTTTTGCGTAACTTTAAGTAGACATGAAACACAGAGCCCAAAACATATGTTCGCTTCTAAACAACACCGAAGTTGAACCAATCTACAAATCACATATCGCCTAAACTAAAACCAAAACCGAAACAAAAACCCAAAACATGAGATAAGGAGCATGCTTACAAAAATAGAAATAATTTACGATAGGAAGACAAAGTTTCTCACCTGTATCCTATTTCAAAAAATAACATCATACTGCACAAACGCCAAAGCAGTTGATCATCCACACATATAACTTCTCACTTACCTCGTTCCTGCTCCCCGGACAGCACATCGGCAAGTTTCTTCTCCCCATCAGCTGCTGCTTCTTTTGCATTGCACAAAAAAAATCAGAAATTAGCGAAAGTTTACTGAAATAAATTCAATTGAACTTGATATGATAAATATACCGAGTAATTTTATAGAACAAAACATCTATGTTACTCAAATGACTCGTGCCGAATTTTCATTCCAGAAAGACAAACAAAAGCACTTGCATCAAACTAAACAAGATTTAACTATTCCACACACACACAAAAAAAAAACTAAAGCAAAAGGAAGCTCATAAGAAAGAGAAGACAGACTTTACAAAGTACGAAAAATTATTAGAAAAAACATGAAAAACTCTGAAATATAAACAAAGGACAGTGGTAATGGCGGACGAGTCTGGGAAGAAATTAAATTAATACAAAGAACAATGGAATCGTTCCAACCGAGAGTTGTGGTTGGTTGAGCAACGCTTGCTTGTAAAATAAAATCGATCGAATCAATACCAATACATAAAAATTGGGAGAACTGGAGAAGAACAAGAGGATTAGAAAGAAAATAGGATGAGTACCATGAGTGAGATCGGGTTGGAGAAAAGGTGAGATTGGGTTGGAGAGAAGGGGTGGGCACCGACAATATCTGAGTAATCCAAGTCGGATGTGATCGAGAAGGGGCAGTGGTCTGCAATTGGGCGAAAAATGCGGTGGAAAGTGATACTGACAGCTGGGGCGGTGGCCTCGAACGAAGCGGCGGCGGCGGCGGCGGCGGCGGCGGAAGACCTGTTTGAGGGCGGCAGCGGAGGGCTGCGGTCAGAGTCAGCAATTGTAGGCCCGTGCACCATCGTTCAACACCTGGATGCACGCCGTTTCTACATTCTCATTTCCCTTAAGATAGCTACTCAATATATATCCTGCCAGCAAATCAAATATGTCATGCCGTCATTTAGGAGTATTTAATTCAACATGAACATTGTAAAGAACTCAAATATTTCAAAGAAATGTTGTATATATCTGACGAATTTATAAAGTAAGGCCTTGTTTCGTGGTAAGATAAGTAAATAAAAAATTAGGTCTTATTTAGTGAAATAACTTGTCGGCCCGGCCAGAACGTTTGTGAAACGAGCTCTTATCTAGGCTTGGAGGGTGTTTGGCTAAGCTTTTAAACAGTTGATAAGCTCTTACATCTGATAAGATGTTTTTAGAGCTGATAAGCTGTTACATCTTATTTTTATGATTAATTTATAGAGTGTTTGGATAATAAGCTTATTTCCTATTTTTACTCATTATAAGATCTTAAATAAAAAGGTGGGGTAGATGTACTTATTTAAAAAGATCTTATTTGGTCTCCAACAGCTTATTTTTAAAAAAATTAAGATCTTTTTTTAAAAATTTACCAAACACTTTAGAAGAGCTTATAAGCTCTAAAACATCTTATAAGCTCTTTTTAACATCTTATAAGCTTAGCCAAACACCCTCTTAATCTTATATTGGGAACCAAACGAGGCCTAACAAGATAAAATTAATATGGAGCATCATCAAATCCCACAGCATTAGCACAATTCATACTAATTATTACTGAGGTAAAGGAAATTAAAAAAACTGAAGTTTTGGTGTACTCTTAAATAAAATGTTTAATCGAATACTCGGGTGCAAGAATAGAACTCCGAATCACACAACACAGCGTTTGGGTACTACTGACAGGCAAAAACAAAGTCTCCACAGAACAGCTAAAAGGCAAAAAACTAATCTCAAGCCATTATTTTAATTCAGTGTTAATACAAATATATTATGATTTATGCCCAATATTTTCAATTTCGGAATGCATCTGAAAAATAAAGGCCTGATATATGTTGTACAAATTGATTGTGACCAGTATTACACTCTCGAAAAAAATCAATAAATTATCAAACAAGGAATCAGCAAAACAGAATTTCCAGAATATATGTTTTCAGATTAGGAGATAGTTGAAAAACATTTTACACACACACACACAACGTACCGTATCGACGGAGGCGGCGTCGATAAGTATTCGCCGGAGAGAAGAAAGATCCCCACCACGAACCCATTTTCAATCAAATTGAATGAGAGTAATCACTGTTCAAATGCCCATGGATTTGTAGAATCACAGTATCAATTAAATCTAATGAAATCCCAGCTTTAATAGATTCGAGCAGCAAATTATTAGAAAAAACATGAAAAACTCTCAAATATAAACAAAGGATAGTGGTAATGGAGAACGAGTCTGGGAAGAAAATAAATTAATACAAAGAACAATGGAAGCGTTCCAACCAAGAGTTGTGGTTGGTTGAGCAACGCTTGCTTGTAAAATAAAATCGATCGAATCAATACCAATACATAAAAATTGGGAGAACTGGAGAAGAACAAGAGGATTAGAAAGAAATAGGGAGAACTGTAAAATAAATTAAAAACCTTTACAGCTGCTTATTTGATAAATAGGTCTCCTTCTGTGCCCTTGAATGGGGAATTGCCTGAATCTAAATGGTGTGGTAAACCTGTTGATTCATCAAATTTGAAAGTTTTTGGCTGTACTGTATTTGTTCATCAAAAGCTTGATAAACTTGACCCCAGATCTGTGAAATAAGTTTTCTTAGGATACCCTGAAGGGGTCAAGGGTTATAGGTGTTGGTTGTATGGTGATTAGGGTTTTAAAACTGTGATTAGAAGGAATGTTGTGTTTAATGAAAATGAATTTCCATGCTTATCTGTTCCTAATGTTGTTTCACCTGATACCACTTCCACTGAGGTGGAGATTCCACATGTTAATTATGTTCAAACTGAAAAAAAAAACTCTGATGATGAAGTTGTTAATAATGAGATGCCTGAAAATACTGTTTTTGATCAAAATGTTAATCTTGATGTGCTCTCTGTGAATGATCTTGGTGATTACCAACTTGCTAGGGACAGAGATAGAAGAAACATTGTTAGGCCTCATCATTTGAATGATTACCAACTTGCTTCTCATGTGTTTCATGTGTTTGATTCTCTAGATGGTAATGAACCTAAGTCTTATAGGGAAGCTTTGAATTCTAATGAGTCTGTTGATCGGTTAAATGCTATGAATGATGAAATGAAGTCTTTACATGTTAATCATACTTGGATTATTGTACCTAAACTTCCTACATGCTCTTTAGTTGACTGTAAGTGGTTGTTTAAGGTTAAACATGAGTCTGACTCTGTTAGATACAAGGCTAGGCTAGTGGCTAATGGGTTTACCCAAAAGGAAGATATTGATTACACTGAATTATTTGCTCCTGTTGTGAAATTCACCACTGTTAGAATCATGCTTGCTTTAATTGCTCATTTTGACTGGGAATTAAAACAAATGGATGTAAAAACTGATTTTCTGCATAGTGAATTAGATGAGCAAATATATATGTGGCAGCCTGAGGGTTTTATTGATAAAAAATATCCTGATTATGTATGTCTGTTAAAGAAATCTTTGTATGGACTGAAACAGTCACCTAGGCAATGGAACAAGATATTTGATGCATGCATGATGTCTTTA
>NW_012195021.1:409751-457512 GCF_000504015.1 Erythranthe guttata
TGCTTATATTTTAAAGAATCTTGCTAGTCCTTGCATTCCAAACTGTTAATCATGTGATTAAATGCATTAGTGATGAGTTTGATATGAAACTTCTTGGTGATGCAAAAAGAATTCTTGGCATGGACATAATCAGAGATAGACCTGGCTGTACTTTATTCCTGAATCAATCCTCCTATATATTGAAAAAATTCTTGATAAATTTTCTATGTTGTCTGCCACACATGTATCTGTTCCTCTTGCTTCTCATTTTTTGTTAAGTAAGGATCAGTCTCCCAAGACTGAACCTGAAATCTCTGAAATGAAAAAAGTGCCATATGCCAATGCCATTGGGTCTGTTATGTATTTGATGGTTAGTACTAGACCTGACATTGCATATTCTGTGAGTTGCTTGAGTAGATATATGTCTAATCCAGGTTTGCCCCATTGGGAGGCATTAAATTGGCTGCTTAGATATTTGAAAGGTGTTAATACTGGTCTGATGTTTTCTAAAGGCAAAACTGAAATTGAACTATGTGGCTATGTTGACTCAAATTTTGCCAATGATAGGGACAATAGAAAATCTTCTACCTCTTATGTGTTCACCTTAAATGGTGCTTGTGTTAGTTGGAAATATCAACTCCAAAACATTGTTGCTCTCTCTACTACTGAATCTGAATATATAGCTGCTACTGAAGCTATAAAAGAAGCCATCTGGCTTAAGGGGCTGTTGTTGGAAGTTGATATTCTTAATTCTAAAGTGGTTGTATTATCTGATAGTCAATCTGGCATTCAACTGTGCAAAAACCCTGTTTTTCATGACAGAACTAAACACATTTATGTGAAGTTCCATTTCATTCGTGATGTAGTTTAAAAAGGGGTTATTGACCTTGAGAAAATTCCATCTGAGTTCAATCTAGCTGACATGGGAACAAAATGTCTGCCTTCTGAAAAATTCTGCTCTTGTTTGAAAAACTTGAACATTCTTTCAAAACCTTAACTTGTTGTGTGCTAGTTTGTAGTATGTGTGACTTGATATTTATGCTTTCTTTGTGATTGCTTGTTAAATCTATTTCTGTGTGAATAAGATTATGCTTTCTATGTGATTGCATTACTGCATTTATTCTAAATGCACATAAGTTGTATTCTGAGTGAACAAACTTGATACACTTGTATGAACTGTGTGCTCCTACTGGTGTGTCAAAAACCAGCAATGATGACTTCCAAAAATTTTTTTGAGAAATTTTCACTAATGATTCACATTTGGTCCAAGGTGGAGAATTGTTTGGTTTTTGGCCCAAATGTGTTTTGGGCCATAGAGCCCAATTGCCATCCTTTATTATATACACCACCATTGAGCCAAGCCCAAAAGGAGTAAGTGAGCCCAAGTCCATATCTGAGCCCAATCCATCTGTTGGATTTCTGGCTGATTCTGGACCGTCTATTTCCTCACTTAAATACTTTTTTCTCTCTCTTAATTTCACTAATTCTGAAACCCTAGCTTTTCTCTCTTCTTCTCCGCCGCTCCTGGTTCTGTCTTCTTCCTCCCTTGTACTGCCTTGACTGATAATGGCTGGAGGTTAAAGAGCATGGTACAGTGCCGACTTTGACTCTCCAGTACAGCCTTCACCGGCTCTATTTGACTTCAGTCCCTATATATATTGGCATGGAGGTTGGAAAAAGATAAGACACAGATAAAACCCTAAATCCGACCTAAATCCCTAAGTTTTCTATTTGTGAGTTCTAAAATTGGGGTTTTTTGGTGAGTGGGTAAGTTGAGTGCTGGGTAAAATTTGAGTGCTTGATTTCTGGGTAATCTAGGGTTTGAGTGTTGAGAGAGATAGAAAATTAGAAAATTCGTTCTTTTGTGGTGGTGTATATTGAAAGTGTGAATCTCTGGTGTGATAATTGGAAGACTGAGCTGAAAATCTCAAAATCTCAATCTATATATCTATCACCTTTCATTCTTTTCTTTCTGTTATATATATATATATATATATATATATATATATATATATATATATATATATATTCTCCTTGGCAGTAATCAATACTGCTCAAGGAGAACTTATATATTATTCAGTGGCTTTATGGAGCTGGGCAGTTTGATACCCTACAGATACAAAGTGAATTAGGGATACAAATTTTATCGAAAAAAACTTTAGTAGAATGGATAACTGTCGTATATTTCTTTATTTTACAACAAATTGCAATTCTACTAACAATTTTTCGTTTGATCAATATGCACATATGATATCGTAGATTATGACACACTTCAGTCTACGCTCGATTTTTGTCATTAGTTGCTGCCTTCAGTTTTTCCAGCAATAGTTCCGATCCTCACTGCTTATTGAGATAATGTCATATATTTTTTGCAGGTATTATTGCTTCTTGGTGCCCTTGACACTTCCGATCCTCTTTGTTGCCGTTTATTTTCATTGGTTGAGCATGAAATTGTTCAAGCACGCATAATTTTTACTTCAACGGGTATCAGCTGGCAGCCACTGCGAGAAATGAATGGTACATTGCATGTTTTCTTGTCTATATCAGTTGGGAATCGGATTAAGAAGAGGAGAGATAACAATGAAACAACAACTACTTCCCATCGTTTTCCCACAAAGAGTGAGCATTAACGTTGTCAACACACGAAATTCGCTTTGTACAAGTCACGACAAAAGGGTTGGAGTCAACTACTTCGATCTCTCTAACACGCCCTAAAATTTGTCCTCTAACAATCTTTTCTAGTTTGTAGCTGTGTTTAGGTGCTCAAGAGATTCGAAGTTGTTATCTCCGATTGTCCAGTCAACAAAATCACTGTCTTCAATCGAAAGATATTCAAGTCCTCGGAATTCCTTGCCACGAGTTTCCCATTTCGCCCCTCGAAAGGCATAGCATTGCAGTTTCAGCACTTTCAAATCCGGCAACGAAGCTTCCCACGGATATCCTCAAACTCAACCTTTTTAGACTCTGTGGAAAAATCGAAAGAGGAGCCACAACCTCGAAAATAGGATTCATAATTGTACATTTAAGTACTTGTAGTCCACGGAGTTGAGAAATATGATCAAAGCAGCTCAAGGGTTGAAACGGATGAAATCGAGTCGTATCGTACCTAGTAATTTTAATGTGGCATTTAGCGTTGTGAATAAATTAGTTTATTGACTATAAGTAGCTAAGAATTCAAGTCCATTAGTTGGGCTTTCACATATAAACTAGGACATATTTTAACCAAAATTCATGGGCTTGAAACTTTTAGTAATATTGGGCCTACTATTATAATTAAACAACTACAAGTTCTTAAGCTTATGGTAACATCTCTCTCCATACTTACTTATAGAAGGGTAAAATTGGTATAAAAAAAATTATGCATTAAAATAAAAAACATATAAGTAAAATGGGAGGATGGAGTACAACAAAGAAACAATCTTGGCTTTAGAGCCGAAAGAAGAAAAGGTTAATTGAATTATTTACCTTGGGAAAAGGGAAGAACATTCCAATAAACAAGAGGGTTAATTAATTAATTGAACATTAAAGAGATACCAAACCAACAAGTAAAGAATAGTTTTTTACTACTTAATTATTTATTATTTACTTTGCTAATTTATAAATTATACTTTAATTTACCAGTTAGTGGTATCTGCCCTCCAATTGTACAGTCACTAATCACTATCCCTTCTTGATTATAAAGTCTAGTGTTCTTGTTTAGATCTCTATACAAGTTCATATTATGAGATTTTTTAAAATATAATCAACATTTGAAGCTTAAAAAACAATTTCATTAAAGGACTTTAAATAAAAATCATGGGACAATTTTGAATGGTCAACTCATACCTAGAATTAACTACTATTCCACTAACAATCATGTTCGTATATTCTTTATGATTTTTAAGATGAGATATTGCATTTAAGACTATTTTGTTTTTTTGCAATTATTAGTGTGTGTGAATCCGTGTAAAATCTAAAATAGTACTCCGTTCGTTTCTAATTAACTGTTATTTTTAGCTTGCACAAGTATTAAGAATCTCAATAAATGTGTCTTGATTTTAGGAAAAACACATTAGAAAAACTAAAATAACCTTAATCATTTAATGATGTGATAAGATTGAGTTAATACTTAGAGTTGAATTAATAAGGTTAAAACAGGAAAACAAATTACATTTAATGCAGCATTTAAAATCTAAAGTGACAGATAATAACGTGCGGACAATCACAAAATGGCTAGCAAGTCTTCCTAAGAATTAATATTTAGAACTATCATGTGCCCGTAAGGATGGTCTAGCAGGTAGAGTAAGAAGAATACAGTGTCTAACAATGAGGGTTAAATCAATTTGAAAACATATGGAATTCAAATTAAACTAAGCCTATGAAAAATTTAATTTAACTAGTCGTGTCTACAAAACAAAAGTTATTGACTCTTTAGTGATAATTACAAATTAAACATGTACCTAACTTTTTATATTATTTTTGTAAGATTAGATTTTACATGAAAACTTTTTTAAGTAGGAATGCAATCAAATCAGTGTGTACGTGTGTGTCAATATACATTGTATATATAAATACTTATGTATAAATTAAAATAATATACTATGGGAGTCAAAAATCTTATCCAACACTAATGTAAAATTTATTTAATACATGCATATCCCTTTTGAAGAAAGAAAAAATTATACTAATAATTAATAAGCCCTTTTTTTTTTGAATTTTGAGGATCAATGTTTAATGTGGTTATTATTTAAGAGATGCATCTCTTTTGAAGAAATAAAATAAGAGATGCATCTCTTTTGAAGAAATAAAAGATTAATAATATTAAGCTCTTTCTAAAGGCACTCAAGAATGTAAAATAAATTAACTTGCTAATTATCGTAATGAATGAATGCCGAATATATCTTCATGGTTCTTGAAAAAAAAAATTCGGAATCTAATATATACTTCAATTATGTTTAAAAAAATTGGAAATCGGAACTTTCGGAATTAAGATAAAAAAAAAATACTGTTACAAAATAAAATATATTCAGATCAGAACTGGCAGAGAGTTACTAGAGATGTTGCGGGGTATGGTCTTTTTCTTTTCTTTCTTTTTAGGGGATTTCGTACAACTTAAATCATAACGAGTAGCAAGTCAATGAGCCAAAGAAAAACCGGAACGTCTAACAGAAGAAAAGTCGCAAGAATCAAACGAACTAAGAAGAGAAAAACAATCAGTTACGAAAACTCCTATGGGAGCTGAAGAAGCAACATTTGCCTTGAGAGCGTTGATCTACACCTTCCACCACAATCGACCCTTTTCAATTCACCGGAAAGAAAGTTCAGAAATTTAGTTCCAATTTCAACCCTTAATTGGAACTAACCAAGCAGCTTACCGATGGAATTTTTAAGGAAAAAATACAAATAAAACGAAAAAAAGGATACACAGTTGTAATATTACAATAACCAGTAAAAATTTCAGTTTTATTTATAAAATTCTCATCTTCAATCTATCTACTAGTGCCGATAATTTATTTTATGTCGGTTTTTACTTGAAAATTAAAAATATACGACTAAGAACATATTTAGAATCAACATAGAATATTAATTGACACGATAAGATAGTACGTTGATAAATACTTTACAATTATGACTTATTTGGTCATGGATTCGAGACTTCGAGTACTCGAACGGAAATTGAGAAACCAATGACTATCCTCATTACTGAAGACAAAAACAAATTATAGAATATTAAATTTATAGAATTTAATGTAATATTGCAATATAAAACTAATAATAGTGGATCGATTATAATATTAATAGATTTTAAAATTATGGATTAAAAAACAATTATATTAGTCTAATATTAATTGAAGACATTATATTGGGGGCCCTATAGATCATGGCCCTCTTCCCCTGTCTACTTTTAACAACCTTTACAAGAAAAAGAAAAACCCTTAAAAAAAGAAAAACTCAGAAACTTATGGGCCATTATTTAATAAGTTAAAATTGCGAGTACCAAAGCTTTTATTATATATTTTCTGTATGGAGCCTATTTATTGTCTATGCACTTCTATATTTTATTTCCAATATTTTATTATTTGACGTAACATTATAAACTTACATTTTTTTCTCAATATTTTATTATTTAATTGTCAAGATAAAATTAGTTAAAATAAGATTATAATTTTTTGTGACTCATTGTATAATTAAAACTATGGGAGGTCCAATACTCAATTCTTCGTAAACTTATATTTTTGTAATTATGGGTTGGCCCGAAAAATAATTGACTAATTGAACATTAAATAAAACTTGATTATTTAATTAATTTTAATATAGGCAAAATACAGTTTTAGTCCCTCATATTTGTACCGATTTCACATTTGGTCCTTAATGTAAAAAAAACACATTTGGTCCCTCATGTTTCAACACTTTTAGTCATTTCCGTCAAATTTTCGTTAGAACTAACGGAATCAGACGTGTCTCTATCACTGCCTTAACTGACGGAGTAGCAGTAAATTGACGAAAAAGGACCAAAAGTGTTAAATTATTGAAACATGAGGGACCAAATGTATTTTTTTGTGAACATTGGGGATCAAATGTGAAATCGATGCAAACTTGAGGGGTGAAAATTGTACTTTCCCCAATTTAATATATAATATCAATGAGGATATATAGCTTGATTATTGAAAAATCATGTCTAGACCAGACAATGCTTTAAGTCCAAGTTAAAGTTGAGGATATTAAAAAAAAATATAGCTGAAATGGCAAATTTATATGCTTAAATATTTAATTAAGCAACAATCATTGAATCACATTGAAATTCATTATTCCGCATAAATGGGTGATTTAACAACATTTAAAATACAAAAAAAAAGAAAATGACAATGGATAAATTTGTGATTTGTTCAAAAAAATATTCAATATATTTATACTTATAAATAAATTACAAAGACATAAATTGTATGTACGTAATTTTCCTAAAGGATAAATTTCTATATATTTTCTTACAAAAGAACTCGTAACAACTTAATTCTTCGTACAATAGCTTGCAAACCACACAAGAACCCAATGAGTTTTATTTAATTTTGAACTAACTATTTAAATTAGTTATAAATTGGCAATTATCTAATTCTTTTTTATGGTGTATGATCATGTGCAAAAACCCAATGGGTCTCGTGATTAGATTCCCTAATAGACATACTTGTAAGATAATTTAAGTAAAATATAATGTTAAAAAAATTGCATGCCAAAAGTCACGAGCCACGCAACATGTGTTAACAAATCCAAATTATATTCTTTAACATTAACCTGCTGTCACGCGACATCACGTGATCCCACGATTTACTTACAATTTTTTAAAAATAAAATATATTTATATATATAAGAAAACACAAAACAATATCTTTTTTATGTACTAAATTTAGACTTCATTTGATTACTACGTGCCATCAATAAGTCAAAATGGGCACCCATTTATGAAGACATACAAAAAAAGGAATTGATGCGGTGACGGAGTCGGCATAGAGCCGAAGGGGGCCATGGCCCCTATAATAATTCTTAAATTTCTATTTTGTATATAACTATTTAGAAAAATTCTTGTATAATTAGTATTATCGGCTCTCCTCATAAAAGTGTTAATATACTTTGGTATTCGCGAACTTAAAATCCTGATTGAACGATATATTAAGATATAAAATAACAAGTTTAATACAATTATTAATGAAAGAACTCTTCTTGGTCATGTTACTTCTTAAAATAATTAAGAGCTGAAGAATTAGATTTTTTTTTTTTTTGCAGTATCCATTTTACAATATACTATTTCATAATTTTATAAAATTAAATTCAAGATTAAAATTTATTTTACAAACATATCAACTTCTAAGTTAATTCAAGATTAAAATTTATTAAAACTACATAATTGACATTGAGAGAGAGAAAAGGAGAGAGAAGCATACGTTGGATGTTAGATATTTTTTAAAAGGATAAATTTCACTTGTTGGATGTTAGATATTTTTTAACAAGATAAATTTCACTTTCCCTCTTGTATTATGGTTCGATATCACTTTATTCTCTTCTATTCTCAATTGCATTGATTTGGCCCCATGTACTTGGAAAATTGTCTCAATGTGACCCTTGCCGTTAGTCTCTAGACATTTGACCTTAACACCATTTGATTTAAGTCTGAAAATTACAAAAAAACCACACCTCCTACTTTAAATAATTATTAATTTTTAAAATTTTTTTTAATAAAAAGAGAGAGAGAGAGAGAGAGAGAGAGAGAGAGAGCATTGAAAGAGATGGCTTATGGTGCTGCTGGTAGTCTGGAGCTGACAATTGAGCGGCTTTTGAAATCATCTTATATTTCGATTGTTCAAAATTCATCTCCACAAATCATCAAACTTTTGTACAAAGAGATTCTTTCCTTAAAAGAAGCTCTCAGAGTATTCGATAAAAAGAGGAGCACCATCAACATGAAGATGGTGAAAAGTTTGGAGGCGGAAATGGTAGAGGCAATATACAAATTCGAAGATGTAATCGACCCTCATCTCTCAAATCAGTTCCATTCACAATCTGAAGCAGAAGAAGAGACGGCCGATCATCCTCCATCAATGATATTCTCGGTAGATGTGAAGGAAATAAAGCAAGATGTCGATTCCTTTATCGAAACAATGAACAAGATGAAGAGGGCCTATATCCACGAATTACACAATCCCTCACCTGAAGAAGATGATGATGATGATTTTGTGGCATCAAAAACTCATTTTCGGGGAAATGAGCCTATCATGGTTGGATTATCTGATATATTTATGTCAATAGAAAATTGGCTTAATTCCTCAAATTCTGAAAGGATTATTGTGTCGCTGGTCGGGATGGCTGGCATTGGTAAGACTACTCTTTCCAAGAAACTCTTTCATGATCCATTCATTGTGAGTTGTTATAGCAGGCTCGTGTTCGTGACCATAGGCCCTAAATATCGTCTAGCGGATATCTTGGTGGATATTCTAACACAAGTGAATCCCGACTTTGATGAAATAATGCTTATGAAAGGAGAAAAAGTATTAGCTGGATTGAAAAGGATGGTTTACGAAAGTTTAAAGTATTTGAGATACTTGATCGTGTTGGATGATGTATGGGAAATAGACCTCTGTTCTGTGCTGTTGGAGTTATTTCCAGATGACAAAAATGGAAGTCGAGTGTTGGTCACAACTAGGATGAAAAAAGTAGCTGATTGTGCTAAGCCTTTGAATATTTGCAAAATACCCTTCCTTGATAAGAAAGAAAGTTGGGATCTTCTTCGCGAGAAGGTGTTTGGTGAAGAAGAACCGTGCTCTTATAGACTTGAGAAAGCTGGAAAGAAGATTGCCGAGAATTGTGAAGGTCTTCCTCTTACAATCATCACGGTTGCCAATATCCTGTCAAAAGTTGACAAGACAATAGAGTACTGGAACGAGGTAGCGGATGATAAACAAAATTCAGTATATAAGGATGCATATGAACAAATGTCAAAGGTACTATATCCAAGCTATGACTACTTAGATCAACATTTAAAAGCATGTTTTCTCTACATTGGAGCTTTCCCACAAAATTATTTACTAGACCAGTCCCAACTAGCCAACTTGTCGAGTGCTGAAGGATTTCTTAACTCAGAATCAGTGCATTACTATGAGGAGACCATGGATTATGCATATGATAGCTTTGGATATTGTGATGACCTTTATGCCACAAATGTTATCATGTTCGACAATGAAACATTTGATTTTTACCTTCATTCGTCCTTTTGGTACTTGTGTAACAAAGAAGCTGCCAGGACCAAGTTGTTCTATGCCTTAAATTGCCATGGCGATACTCTACCGGAAGAAGGTATAGAAAGCCAGCGCCGATTGTGCATCCGTAATAATATTCTACTTGCCATCAAAGATGTGCACAACTCAATTGCATCTGATTCAAAGGTACGATCTCTCCTTTGTACCGGTTATTTTCATAAATATCCAGTACCGCTGTTTTTGGAACATTTGAGGTTGCTGAGGGTATTGGATGCTCTTTCTATTAGATTCTATGAGTTCCCGATGGAAGTATTGAAACTAGTTCAATTAAGATACCTCGCCCTCCTTTATAATGGAAACCTCCCTTCTTCCATTTCCAAACTCTGGAACCTTCAATACTTGATTGTTGTTCGACATCCAAGGATAGTAAAATCTGTTGGGAATCTATTGTATCTGCCTATTGAGATATGGAATATGAATGAATTGAAGTATCTTTACACCTGCGGAAGAGACCTACCACATCCTTGTTGTGAAGGATCTCTCCTACCAAACCTATTAAAACTAGGTGGTGTCGGTCCTCAAAGTTGTGCCAAATCTGTGCTCGAAAAAATCCCTAAATTGAAGGCGTTATCGATTGATATCGAGCTGGCTCCTGATGCTACAGAGCCCTTGACATGCTTTGATCACGTTTCCCATCTCCATCAACTACAAGAACTAAGATGTTACATTATGAATCCTACATTGAAGACAGAGGTTGTTACCCCACTTGTTCCTCTTTCAGACTTCCCATTAAGTCTTACAGCGTTAGTTTTGAGTGGCTTAGGATCTCCGTGGGAAGAAATGAGAAAGATTTCTTCATTGCCAAATCTTACACATCTCGAACTGAAATTCTATGCTTTTCGAGGCCCAAAATGGGAGGTTCGTGACAACGAATTCCAAAGTCTCTTATATCTTGAGATTGAAGACATCAATCTGGAGCAATGGACATTTCAAAATTGTCTATGCCTCCCTGTGATTCAGGGCCTTCACATCGCACATTGCTACAAGTTAAAAGAGATCCCTCTCACATTTGGTAAATCTCTTCTAAGCATTAAAATAGTCGAATGCAACCCTATGGCTGTGAAATGTGCAATCAAGTTAAAAGAGGAGTGGGACGACAAATATGCTGGTCGTGAACGTTTGTTAGAACTTGTTGTTCGTTCTTCACTGTAACAATGGGAACACCAAACCGTGAGTGACTCTACCATATCATTGATTCTTCAAAAGGTTAGTCGTTAAATTTTTATATCTATCGAAAATACTAATATTTTAGTCAATGCCCATTCAGGTAAAAGGAATTAAACAACCTTAAATTTTTTAGTATTAAATTTGAATTAACATATATATATATTTTATTATAATTTCATCATACAGTGAATATTACCAAAGATATACTCAGTATATATGCATACATTCTCCTACAAAACAAGAGAAATAGACAATATAGATATATGGTTGATAACACATATAATAGGATCATATAAGTTGCGTTTGGATGAAACAGTTTGAATTTGCTACAACAGAGATAGATTTTATTATAGAGTAAATTACGAAAACTCCGTGAACTTAGGCTAAATAACGAAAAAAACCCACATATTCGTAATTACCAAAAACCCCTGAGGTTTGTTTCCGTCTTACACCAACCCTTTACAGTATGAGTTTTCACGTATTTTTTTTAATTCCAAGAAATAGACTTTACACAATTGCACATATTTTCTTTTATTTCTCACCTATTTAATAAAAGGTATAATAGATTGTACAAATTTTCTGTTAAAAAACTCGGTTAACAGTTAATCAGAATGGGATTTCGGTTATTACGGATAGGTGGTGGTGTTTTTCGTTATTTAGCCTAAGTTCAGGGAGGTTTTCGTAATTTACCCTTTATCATATTACAAATTAATTTATTTGATTACTGATTAATGAATTTGCTATTATGGATTAAAAAAAAAAATTAACATCCGAAATCATTGAACATTCTCCTTTATTACAGGTGTATCGTCTCGAGAGCCGTAGGCTGATTGATCACGAGAGAAATTACATCGACATTGTTTGCATCAAGAAATCGGAGGAACGTACTTTCAGTTTTGAGACGGACAAATCAAAGCGTGTTTGAATATTTTGTTAATGTTATTTGGTGTGTTTAATTTTTCTTGATTGATTTTTTATTACATCCTCATCAGTTATATGTTGTGAGGTTAAAATTAAGACTATTGCGCAATTAAGAAAGGTGCACGTGTGTCGCACATATTGTCGAATTTACAAATTTTACTCGTCTCTGCCAAAAAAGGTAAATCAAAGATAACTACATACATACGATAACCGAAGTATAAGGAACATATATGCTAGTTAGTCATATTTTCCTATCGGAAAAAACTCCGTGTTTAGTCTCTTGATTTCATATTTCAAAGAACTTAAAAAAAGCCCTCTGTTTCATTACTTGAAGTTAGGTGTAAAATACTCCCCTTTGACAGTTTTCGCGGAGCAAAATCTCACCTTAGAAAACACATAGCAAATGAAAAGAAAATCGAGGATTGTTATAAGCATATGCAGCCTCGAAACACAATATCAAACATCAAATAAAACGAGAAATGGAGGGTTGCGTATTTATGAAATTCCTCTTAAAATTCTACATTTACATGGATGGGGGTATCTTTTCTCTGTCATGTGCGGTGCACATGCTGTTTTCCGTCAAACAACCCCACCCCCAACACAACTACTCTCCATGAAAGCTCTCTAATGGTGCATCAACCGTTGCACACATTCGGGAGCCGTCGTCTACCTGCAATTGCAAACGTCTGGATCTTGATGTCGTGAGGGAGGTACGGTGGTTATGATGGCGGCGGCTGTGGTGGAGGTGGTTTTGGAGTCGACCTCACTCATGTACGAATCAAGGTTCACATAATTTAGAATCGAGTTTTGGGAGGTAAGCTGCCAACCCTCGAACCCCAGAACGAATTGGAGCCGGTTTAGATCTATTTTGTGCTGCCGACTTCCAAGCGACGCCGTTTCGGAGTTCGAGTGCTGGTTGGAGGTGAGGCCGACGATGCCGTTTCGGGGTAGAAATCGAGATTGTTGTTTTCTGATGACGAAGACGTCGGAGATGGTGTGAAGCTGGTTGAGTGAACATTTTTGTTTATTTTGGAGAAGATGGCTTTTTTGAAAAGGTCAAGGATTGAATTGAATTTTTTTGAATATAGAATTTTGGGGCGAATCTGTAATTTTTGAAATTTATAATTAGAAGGGCATTTTGGTCCTTTCGGGTTTAAAATACACCCAGTCGCACAATCCGCATGTGGAGCACACGATAAGCTGGCAGGGCCCTTGTTGCCTTTGACTAATTTTCATACGGGGCTATTGCTAATTCTTTTAACATGATGATTTTTAGCAATTTTAGATTATACAGGGGTGGTTTTTGCAAAAAAAAAAAAACATAATACAATACAACCTGTTCATTAGAAAAGTTAATAAATGGCCGACATGGATTAATAAATAAATATTCCTTTGCACATGCTTCCAGAGCAATAACTTCAACAAACAATGCCTATGAAGAAATTTATTCAAAAAAAATCAGATGCTGACAGTGATTTGTCAAACAGAGAGAGAGAGAGTTGAAAGATGGCTTATGGTGCTGTTTCTTCTCTTGAGCTGACAATTGAGCGCCTTTTGAATTCATCAAATATTCCGATTGTTCAAAATTCATCCCCACAAATCCTAAAACATATGTATGAGAATATTCTTTCCTTAAAAGAAGATCTGGGAGAATTCTTTATAAAATATTCTTTCCTTATATTACTCTTAAGCTGAAATGGAAGGTGTGCGAAAGTTTAAGTGAATTGAGATACTTGATCGTGTTGGATGATGTATGGTACACGGATCTCTGTTATGAGTTCGCCAACGTATTTCCAGACGACAAAAATGGAAGTGTAGCATTGCTGACAACTAGGCTAACAGAAGTAAGTAAATGTGTCCACCCTTTGAATTCTCACAGACTACCCTTCCTTGATAAGAAAGAAAGTTGGGAACTTCTTCGTCACAAGGTGTTTGATGCAATGCCTTGCCCTCGTGAACTCGAGAAATCTGGAAAGAAGATTGCGGAGAATTGTGAAGGTCTTCCACTTACAATAGTTACAGTTGCCCACATCCTTTCCAAAACTGACAAGACTTCGGTGTACTGGAACCAGGTAGCTAATGATAAACAAAATTCGGTTTACAAGGATGCATATGATCAAATGTCCAATGTACTATATCCAAGCTATGACTATTTACCTCAACATTTGAAAGCATGCTTTCTCTACTTAGGAGCTTTCCCACAAGATTATATGGTGTGGAGGCGCCAACTGATCGACTTGTGGAGTGCTGAAGGATTTCTTAACCGAAAATCAACCATGACTTCAACTGATTATACGTTTGCTTATGTAGGAGCGCTTCTTTCAAATAATGTTATCATCTACAATGAAGAAAAGTTTATATATCACCTTCATTCATCATTTTGGTACTTGTGTAACAAAGAAGCTACCAAGAATAAGTTTTTCTATGCATTCAATTGTCTTGCCGATGCTCTACCAAAAGAAGGTATCAACTACCAGCTGCGCCGATTGTGCATCCGAAATAATGTTCTACTTGCCATTGAAGATGCGCACGATTCAATTGCATCTGCTTCAACGGTACGCTCTCTCCTATGTACCGGTCCATATCATCAATATCCTGTACCATTTTGTTTGGAACAATTAAGGTTGCTCAGGGTATTGGAAGCTCTTTCTATTAAATCCTATGAGTTCCCAATGGAAGTGTTGAAACTATTGCAGCTAAGATACCTCGCCCTCACTTACGATGGAAACCTCCCTACTTTCATTTCCAAACTATTCAACCTTCAGTACTTGATTGTTCATCATCAGTACCGGATCGTAAAATCTGTTGGGAATCCATATTATCTGCCTATTGAGATATGGAATATGAAAGAATTGAAGTCTCTCGAGATCCGGGGAAGAGACCTACCACATCCTTGTGAAGGATCCCTCCTATCAAACCTCACAACTCTAACTGGTGTCGGTCCTCAAAGTTGTACCAAAGATGTGCTTGAAAAAATCCCTAATCTGAAGGAGTTAACAATCCAAATCGAACTAGTTCCGGTTGCTTCTAAGCCCTTCAGTTGCTTTGATCACATTTACAATCTGCATCAACTACAAGAATTAGAATGTGAAATTACAAATCCTATTTTCAAGGCTCAGGTTGTTACCCGATTTGGTCCTCTTTTAGACTTGCCATC
This sequence comes from Erythranthe guttata, assembly GCF_000504015.1. The sequence continues at coordinate 424,761 of NW_012195021.1, forward strand.
AACTCTTACAAAGTTAACTTTGAGCGGCTTAGGATATCTGTGGGAAGAAATGAAAAAAATTTCTTCATTGCCAAATCTTACAGACCTGGTATTGCAATGCTATGCCTTTCGAGGCCCGAAGTGGGAGGTTCATGACCACGAATTCCAAAAGCTTTCAAATTGAAGACACCGATCTGGTGCACTGGAAGTTTGTGACAACAAATTTCTGCTTCCCTGCTATTAAGGTTCTTGGCATCGAACATTGCTACAAGTTAAAAGAGATCTCTCTCACGTTCGGTACATCTCTTGAAAATATTTATTTAGTTGACTGCAACCCTATGGTTGTGAATTGGGCAAACAGTTTAAAAGGGGAGTGGGACGACAAATATGGCGGTCATGGACGTCGATTATACGTTATTGTTCGTTATTCATTGTACTGTACTGATGGGAACACCAGAATATTGATACTTGAAAAGGTTAGTCATTCAATTTTTATTTCTATCTGAGGGTGAATTTGTATCAAAAGGGTTCGAATTTGAGGTCTAACAGGCCGATAAGTTCGATTATTTTTTTTTAAATATTTTTTATTACCAAAGATCTACTCAATTGTATGTATATGCATACATTCTCCTACAAAATAACTATAAATAGACAATACACATATATGGTTGATAACACGTGTATTGGGATAATGTAAGTTGCGCTTGGATGAAACTGTTGGAATAACAAAACAAGTGCACGTCCGTTGCACGTATTATGTTAATACGAAGCTTGGATATTCATGAGTTATCGTTAGATGGTGAATGATTTGGTTTTGAGTTTTCTTGTATTCATATATTGTTCAAGTAATTCTCATCTTCAACTCGTGTGCAATACTCGACTCAATTTCCTTCTCGTCTTGTCTTGTTTGATGTTCATCCTAATATTTTAGTTAATAGACAGTTTTTTTTAGTTAGTCGATTGAGTTGTTTGCTTAGTCGACTAAGGTTTTTTAGTTAGTTGCTAATTATTTGATTTAGCAGAATGCAACAGTAAGTTATATTTTCATCGGAAAAAAAAAGGCGCAAGTCCCGACAATTGTGAGCAATAAATCTTTCTCGACGAAGAGTAATGGTAGGTGATCATTTGTTGAGTCTCTCGATTTCATTATCTGAAATTAGGCGGAACAGTTTATTTGGTGATTTTATGACAATTATAAAACTTTAGGCTTTACCTTAGGATTTTTTCGTAATTTGCCCTACTTTTTTTCTTGGGTGCAAAATGTCAATATGGATTGAGTATAGGTACTTGAGTAATTACAAGGAGCTAATTGCATAGAACCCCCTATGCAATTTTATTTTTTATTTTTTTGGGTAAAATTCATTTTGCACCCCTGTACTATGCGAAATGTATCATTTACCCCCCTGAAGTATAGAAAACATCAAACACCCCCCTGCCGTTAGTTTTTTTTTTCTAATTCCGTTAGTCAAACCCTTTGACCGACTATTGCAAAGAAATGTTGGCTTTTTTATTTTATTAATGAAAATACCCAAAAAAATTCTATATATAGGATGCTTCGTTTTGACAAATGTCCACCGGATTTTTCACCTTTTTCAGCCCTTTTTTTCACTTTATTCAATCATTTACTTAACATTTTCAGCCATTTTTCTTATAAAAAAGCTGAATAGTCGAATAAATAAGAATGAAGCTTTGCAGATTATGAATGTAAACCAACAAAAAGGAAAACTAAAAGCCCTGAAATCTAAAAGAAACCCTAAAATTGGAATAAAACCATATGAAAGAATTGCAAATTAAAAACAAAGATTTTCATATTATAATGGAAAAATCCTCGAAAAGGAAAACCAAAAATAAAATCAAATTCTAAAATCGACAAAAAACCCTAATTTGAACGAACACTAGAAATCGTCAACAATCCACAAAAAATATGCCTAGAAAAAATTAGGAATTATATCAAACATAAAAACAGAGTAAAAGAGTCATTGCACACTCAAAATTTAACACTGTTAAAAATTTGACCATTGACCGTTAAAAATAGAGGGTGTTTGATGTTTTCTATACATTAGGGGATAAATGATACATTTTACATAGTACATGGTGCAAAATGAATTTTACCCTATTTTTTTTTAGATGACCTCCTATGTAATTTCGAATCATCAAAAAAACCCTTTGCCTTAAAAAAAATTAGCAAAGACCTCCCAATATATTATGGCTATTTACCTATGTAAGTTCAGGTGGTTTAATGCTATTTACCTAATTTTATTTGGCCTCTTTTGTATTGTTGGAAAAATATGACAAGAGAAAACAAAAAAAAAAAAAAAAACTGAATTTCTCATGTGGGTTTCCGGATGATTTGGAGGAGGATGAGGGAAGAGGCCATTGATTTGGAGTTAGGAGGCCCGGCCTCTCTCTCTCTCCCTCTCTCTCTCTCTCTCTCACACACACACACACACAAAAATGCATTTCATTTTTGGCTTTGATTGAATTTTAGCTTCCCTTTTGCTTGTTGATTTGCAATGGATTATTTGATGGTGGGGGAGACTTTTGGTGGTTGTAGGTGTGGTGGAGAAGAGATATCTGGTTTTGGGTGATTTGGGAAGATGGCTTTTTAGAAAATATTGGGGATTGAATTGAAAAGTTTGAGAACTTCATTTTAATTTGGGCCTTATTAGAATTATGGGGTGAATTTAGAATTTTTCAAATTTCTAATTTAAAGGGTATTTGAGTCTTTTCGCGTCAAAAAACACAATCATTCGCACATTTCACGCGTGCTACACATGTTCGGCTCGCAGGTGTGTTATTGCCTTTAACTAATTTTCATAAGGAGGTGTTTGCTAATTTTTTTTGAAATAAGTGTTTTTTCAGCAATTCAAAATTACATAGGGATAATTTTTGCAAAAACCCCTAATTATAAGTGATGATATATGAAACTAAAGTTGATATATATAAGAAGGGAAAATTACATTTTCACCCCTTAAGTTTGCACTAATTTCACATTTGGTCCCCATGTTCACAAAAAACACAGTTGGTCCTTTATGTTTCAATAATTTAACATTTTTGGTCATTTCCATCAATTTACCGTTAATTCGTCAGTTAAGTAATGAGGGGCACACGCTTGATTCCGTTAGTACTAACCGAAAATTGACGAAAAAGAATAAAAGTGTTGAATTTTTGAAACATGAGAGACCAAATAGGGTTTTTGTGAACACGAGGGACTAAACGTGAAATCAATGCAAAATTAAGAGATGAAACTGTATTTATCCTAAGTAAGAATGAAGCACTTGCTGAACCAATTAATCTTAATTATTGTCCGAAAATTAATGCTTAACTTGCAGTGAGGCAAATGATTTCACCAACAGCTTAATCATCTCGAGAACTGGTTTGTATTTGTATGTATATAAACCGCGCATTCAAGAAATGGACTTTGACTTAATCTCCTTGGATAGTAACAAAGAGAATAATACAACTTTGGCATTCAGCATTGTTTCCATCTTGGATTTGGAGAAACGTATTTTCAGTTCTGGGACCGACAAATAAACGTCATTTGATATTTAGTTATTTGTCATTTATTATTATTATTTTATTTTATTATGTTCATCTTCACTAGTTATATGTTGTGAGGTTTAAAATTAAGACTTTTATGCAATCTTTACATATAAAAGAAAGGTTTTCCCCGAAACCCTAGTGGCAGTTTTCGTAAAAAAAATTGTAGACCTAGGGGCTTTTACGTCCGTTCATGTTTGTAACACCCCGCGTTTTCGGTAAAATAATTTTACCACCTTTATGTGCATATTTGTGAAATTAGAATTTATAATAATTCTTGCATGGTTAGTATTTACGTGAATTAGGTAATTATGTGAAATATATGAATTATGTGATTATGTGAATTATGTGATTAGGAAATATTTCGAGATATTATGTCGAAATAAATTATTTTTCATAAACTAGGATTTTATTCTTGCACATGAATTTAAATGAGCATTTCATCATATTTATGCATGCACAAAATTTTAGAAAATAAATTTTATCATGCATTTTAGGATTTTTAATTAATGTAGAAAATTAGAAAATCCTCCCCACATTTTCTTGAATTTTCGGAAATCACACACACACACACATGATTTAAAAATTGCATATTAATTAGTAGTAGACATGCATTGGTGTGGTTGTACTTTGTGCACGGAAAGAAATACCCAAGCCTAGCCCCCTACTCTATAGACTAGGTATGCTTTTCCACTCCCACACACAACTTTAAGGCCAAAAGTCTTTCTTTCTTCTTCCTCTCCCCTTCATTTTTTCGGTAGCCATATCACCACCACCATAGCCACCACCTTCTCAAGCTTGAACCACCCAAGAACCACCACCACTTCAACTTTCGAAAATTTCAAAATCACCCCGACAAAAAGATGTATTTTCCTTTCTTCTCCATTGGCTTTGAACTCTCCAAAAACTTTATAAATACATCCAATGCCCAAGATCAAAATACACTCTCCAGCTCCAATCTCACTATCTATAAGTTTCAGGTCTCCTATTTCAACAAAAGGAGAATTTTAGGAGAATTATCTATAAGCTTCTTCTTCCTCTTCTTTTCTTTTTTCTTTTCGAAAAGAGCTTATCTCTTCTTCATCCAAGTTCTTCTTGTTCTTCTTGTTCTTTTCTTAATACATAATCTAACTCTTAATCTCTTGTTGTATTAGAGAGAAAATTAAAGAGCTAACAAATCCTTCCCCTAAAGAGAGAGGTGAGAATTCTTGATTCTTGCTCAAACATGCAACACCACTAGTATTTTCGGTTTTTATGTGTTTTTATTGTTTATTCTTGCATATTATGTGATTATATGGCTTAGATGATGATTGCATGTAGTATTTTGAAAAGATAACTTTGTTCTTGAAGTTTTATGTGTTTTTTGAAAATTTGGGGAAAAATACTTAAATTTCTTATTTGACTTAATTAGTGCCTTGCATGTGTTTATTTCGTGTTTGATTGTTGATTTGTGGAAAGAAAATGAATTTTGGCCTAGCCATGAAACTTTCGGAAATTTGGGGAAAAAATTTTAAATTGCTTATTTGGCTTAATTAGTGCCTTGCATGTGTTAATCTAGTGTTTGATTGTTGATTTGTGAAAAGAAAATGAATTTTTGGCCTAGCCATGAAACTTTCGGATTTTTGGGGAAAAATGCTTAAATTGCTTATTTGGCTTAATTAGTGCCTTGCATGTGTTAATCTAGTGTTTGATTGTTGATTTGTGAAAAGAAATTGATTTTTTGACTTAGCTAAGGAACTTTCGAATTTTTGAGGTAAAATGCTTAAAATTGCTTATTTGGTTTATTTCATATTTTGCATGTGTTGATCTTGTGTTGATTGTTGTTTTAAGGCCTTGCATGTTAAGATTGGTGATTGATTGTTGATCTAAGGTCTTGCATGTTAAGATCTAGTGATTGATGGTTGATCTAAAGTCTTGCATGTTAAGATCTAGTGTTTTCTATGTAAAATGATGAAAAAACCAAGAATTTGTGCTAACTTGATTTAAAATACTCTTGCATGTGAAGATCTAGTGTATTTACTTGAATAAATGTAAAGATGGAAGTCTTGAATTTTATTCTTGTAAAAATGCTAGATTTAGTGAACTTTTGATGTTAGATTGTCTTTGTATGTTAAGATTTCGGTTACTTTATGTTTTTATGGCTAAATGATTTTGTGAAACTTTATGTGTATTTTCTATGTGCTCTTGCTTGCTTATGTGAATCATTGGGTGTGAGGATGAGAGAAGGGTAAGTAGAAGGGTGCATGTGTGGGTGCATTAGTGTCATGAAATTTTAAAAGATAAAACTATGATGAAAAGTCTTTCGAGGTTACGGTAAATTTCCCGGGTACGGCGAGTCGGTACCGTAGGGCCTAGGGGTGGTTTGATCCCACGTAGATAGACATGATTCGAAATATATGAGGTTATTTACCGGTAACTTAGATTGACTCTTCCGAGGGATTCCCGATGATTTTTCATGTCATGCATGTTGTATTATGGTGTTGAGGATATAGATGGGAAAATCTCATTCTATGGTCTTGGGATCGTAGGGTTATAAAGGTGGGAAATTCTCATTCTATAATCTTCAATACGTGTCATGGCATAGGGTTATAAAGGTGGGATATTCTCACTCTATGGTCTTGGGATCATAGGGTTATAAAAGTGGGAATTATCTCACTCTATGCGTGTGACAATTATGTGATGAAGAACTCCGACAAAAAAGGGAAGTATATGATTGTTTTACTTTATGTTTCATGTTCATGTATAACATATATGTATGTATATATATAGATATATGTATGCTCTATGTGTTATGTGTATTCGATAATACTTCAAGATTCTCATTGAGTCCTCAAAGGCTCATATAGGTGTTGTATGTTTGTAGGTATACCCGATTTGGAGCTCGAGGAGTGAAGTTGGGAATCGAGCTCGAAAATCGGAAGGAGATCGTATGGAGGGGTTGTGGATTGTGTTGGCTCTTAATTTAGTTATGTGGTTCTATTTGTATAATATGCTTGTAAAAACTTTTGATACGGTTTTAGGTATTTTCTACCGCTCGCTTCCTCCGATCGGTGGGAATTATTGAAAGACGATATGTGTAATAGTAATTAGGATTACCCTCTTTTGGATAATTAATCGGTAATCCGTAGGCTTTTGTAAGCGAAAGCAAATTTTCACTATCTATGTGCATGCATGCTTTTCGGCTAGTAACTTCTTTATGTTTTGTCTCGATGTTTGCAAATTATTTTCATATAGGTTCTCTGCTCAGAAAATCATGAAATTTTAGGATTCTCTGCATCTTTCTGTTCTCATGATATTGATAAGTCTTTTGCATTATTTGGGTAAGTATTCAATTAGTTATGATTTATTTCTCACTACTGCATTGAAACAGGGTTATTCGGGTGTTTTCTGGTATAACTGGAGTTTTACTCACTCAAATTCCTTGTTTCCACTTGGAAAATGTTTTAAACTTATTTTTATGCCTTGGGGTAAAATTTCGTAGTTTTGGGTCAGTGAGGAATATAATTTATCATGAATTTTCAAAACTCCCTCCCCTGTTCTGGATTTTAAACCGAGTGACTGTGCCATTTTATTTATTTCTCCTAAATGGCCATGCATATTCTAAAACTGTTTTAACCGAGTGATCTAGACCCATGTTAGATGGTATGGTATTATTTTGGGGTCATTCGCATGATTAGTTCAAGAGGAATTAATTTTTAAAGCTTCTGCATTTAATCTGTCCGAACCTGCATTAAGTCCATCATGCCTAGTTACTTTCTAGTCTTGCATGTAGCATGCTTTGGTGTTAATTGGTTGATTAGGGTTTAGTATAGTGTGACCTCTCTCCCTCTGATTTAAAAAGAAATTTTTTTACGTAAATTTATATCCACAAAAATCATTTTTAAAAGTCTTCCGCTGAGATTACATATAATAAGAGTAATCGAGAGAGGGGTGTCACAATATTGATCGGTTTTTCGTTTTTTCCTTTTATAAAAATAGTTTCGCAATGAACAAACAGGACAAGCCTCTATTTTTTTCTCTCTAAATCAAACAATCTCTGTTTGTTTATCCTTCATATTTTTTTTTTTTTTTATTAAATTCATTTTTGATGAAGCAGTTTGGGAATGAGACTGCTGGAGTGAAGTTCTGCATGGATCCTAACAATCTCTACAACCTGCATTCGTTCAAGCACTCAATAAAGGCCGAACTGCACAGTCATATTTATTTATACTGAAATGCTATTCATAGTGCAATTTTTACTGCTTTGCAGTGCAATTTATTTCATTTGTAACTTTTCTAAAAAAAACAAATTCGCTCGCTATTTCATGTATTATTACACGAAATTCACTCAATAATTTCGTGTATTTTTACACGAAATATAAGTGTTTATTGTTATAGAACACGAAGGACGAAACTGTTAGATTGAAAAAAATCGTGTATTTCGTGTAATAATACACGAAATTGTACATCATATTTCGTGGAGTTTTCCACGAAATTGTAGATCATATTTCGTAGATTTTTCCACGAAATATAATGTAATGTTTCGTGAAATTCAGTACGAAATCACTATTTGATTTGTTTTTTAATTAACCAATTTATTTCAGACACTCAAATTGACCTAAAAATTCAAATACAAATACAAATTGAACTAGAATTCAAATACAACTAGAAATTGATCTAAATTTCAAACACAAAATTAACCTAAAAATTCAAATACAAATACAAATTGAACTAGAATTCAAATACAACTAGAAATTGATCTAAATTTCAAACACAAAATTAGCCTAAAAATTCAAATACAAATACAAATTGAACTAGAATTCAAATACAACTACAAATTGTATATTTTAATGAGTAGCTGGGATTCAGATTATTATTTAAGATGGGAACAATGATTTTTGTTTTTCAGTTTTTAGTAAATAGGGATTTTGTTTCATTGTCTCAACATGGAATTGGTTGCTTCGTTTGAATTTATAAAAAATAAAAAAGGATCTTGGTATGTACAAAAAAACATAATTTATGGCTGAATTGTCATAAATTAATAAGCTAACTATTAAAAAATGTATGTACAAATTCAATTCAATGGAATCAAAAGAAAGGTTTTTCCCGAAACCCTAGAAGCAATTTTGTAAAATGTTTGTAACCCTAGGTTTATTTTTGTCAATTTACTTTCAAGTTAATATATTTTCTTTTTTTCTTTTCTCCCGACATTTTGTTACGTGGTAATTTGAGTAAAGAAACATAGTTCGAGAATTAAGAAAAAATCGAGAGATATGAATTAGGAGAATTATAATTAGGAGAAGAATTAGAGACGAGAATTAAGAGATGACAAAGGGAGATTAATTGATTCTTAAACTTCATAATACGTAACATTCTAATTACCCTATTTATAATACTCATAAATAATAATTAACTACCACCCCACTAACCCCTTAACCACACTAACCCACTAATGTAATTCATGCCCACTAATAAAAAACTATCCACTAACATATAATTTGACTAATTCTAATTAAATTAAATAATAAAACATATCATTCCCGTCCGCTCAAAATATCCTTGTCCTCAAGGATATAGTCTTGATACGTGTATGGGATCATTTTGTGAATTCAGTTGATCGGGTGATCCATCACATATTTGAGAGAGTTGTTCGAACTCTTCATGGTAAATGGCATCAATGAGTGTTTGTTTCATGAAACGAGTGAGGGCTTCAGAAGGATCGTCAAATTCGGTAGGACTAAAACGGTAGAGCAACGCCTTAGTAAAATATTCCCCGGCCGACGAGCCCTTGAACCCAATTAACCGGCGATTCCGTTCCAAAGTGAGTCCTTCCAAACGAAATGAATCGAGGTGCACCTGCTGATTTTGGGCAATACTTTGAAATTCAAAATATTGCTTGGCTTGGAAAATCCATTCCGTTGCGTTATCTGTGGCGACTTTTGGAATTTGTTGTTTGAGGTTTGTATTTGGGGCAGGGTATGGAGTTGAGTGTGTTGTAGGTATATTTATTTTTTGCTTGACCGGTAGTGGTGTTTCTCCCACAACAAAGGAGTTGACATCATTTTCGGCTTTGGAGGAGGCTCTTAGAGCTCGAAGTTCGGTGAGAACAACTTGGAGGGTGTTGTGTATTTTGTCGAAATTTGATTCGTGTCGAGCTAGGGTTTCAATAACCTCAGCACGAAACTCAGCATCTGATTGGTTACGTGCCTCCATGGAACGTAACGGCTCTGATACCATTGTTACGTGGTAATTTGAGTAAAGAAACATAGTTCGAGAATTAAGAAGAAATCGAGAGATATGAATTAGGAGAATTATAATTAGGAGAAGAATTAGAGACGAGAATTAAGAGATGACAAAGGGAGATTAATTGATTCTTAAACTTCATAATACGTAACATTCTAATTACCCTATTTATAATACTCATAAATAATAATTAACTACCACCCCACTAACCCCTTAACCACACTAACCCACTAATGTAATTCATGCCCACTAATAAAAAACTATCCACTAACATATAATTTGACTAATTCTAATTAAATTAAATAATAAAACATATCACATTTTTCTACAAATTCTCACTTTCTCTAAACCGATGAAGAAAAACCGTCCTGAATCCCCTAACTTCTAATTTGATGTATGAATTTATGCACTGAATTATTGGTTTATTTTAATTTTTATTGAATTTTCTGGTAACACGTGAGACTTTCGATGTATTACAATCCACTTGATTGTATAATTTTTTTTACTCTCTGAATACATCATATTTGATATGGAAATTGTGTTATTTTACTGGTTTGTCCATCAGCACCTATTGTTTCTATTTATAGCTTTACATCTTAATATATGGTTTTGTAGATTTTGATTTTAGGCACGATGACTTTGTTGAGCTACCAGGTTTCTTGGCTGATTTTTTGTATATCTACATACATACATATATGTTGTTGTTATTTGTGCACCCTGTAAGAGTTTTTTGATGATCCTTTTGTTGCTCTCTGTTAGAGCATATAATTAAAGGAAATTGTTTTGGTTTTTCGGTAAGCGGTAATGCGCCTATAAATGTATTGCACTTTTGCAGCCTGTCTATTTTTTCTGCATGATAAATTTTTTATTTGTGATTTTTCTGTAATTCTGTTGATATCCAATTTATAATAAAATAAAATAAAAAAACAAAGAAATCACTATGGGTTGAGGGATTGGGTGAAAAATAATAGATATTTCCACTGTTGTTTAATTGATTCCATACTTGTGCTGAAATTTATTCACTATGTTTTTTTTTATTTAATTTGTCCATTCCATGTTTATTGGAAATGTGATTCCATTTATGTGCAGTATTTAAGTTTGATTCCGAAACCTCTTATGTGAACGATATGTAGCTGCATACATCTTGCAACGCATCCAAGGTGAGATGGTCATATTGACTCAAGATGAAGCACTTTACAGCCAGTAATTAGAATTGCCAAAATTATCATAGATCGTCTTATGATCTTTTCAAAGCATTTGTTCTTTCCTTATAGAAATTGCTTCGTGATCGATTGATCCTCTATTATGGAGTTTCACTACGTTTGTTTTGTATTTTTATTTTTCTTTCTGAAATTTGCTTTTGACATCAATTTTATTTACAATTGTACTTTGATATTTACGCATGCAGTGTCTACCTTTATGGTGTTGGAGTTGTTGTAATCATAGGTACGTTCTTTTTTATAAATATTGCCAGTCTCAAGACTGTTAAGTACCATTATCAGGATGATGTACTTAATCAGCGAGAACATAAGAAATTTCTGTTATTAACATCTTTATTTTAATCAACATTTTTGTTATTCCTAGAAAATTTAGATTAAATACTAAGCAAGTCATCCTATATATTTATTTATTGCATAATATCAGATTTGCATTGTTTGGTAAGTATAACTGATAAGTTGTTCTCATTTTTTACATGACAAGGAATTCTAGTTATTAAAAAAGTGTGTGTGTGTCGTATTGTGTTAATACGAAGCTTGCATATTGAGTTATAGTTAGACGGTGAAAGTTTTGGTTTTGAGTTCTCGTGTTTCGTATGTTGTTCAACTAATTCTCATCTTCAACTTTCGTGTGCAATACTCGACTCAACTTCCTTCTCGTCTTGTCTTGTTTGATGTTCATCCTAATATTTTAGTTAATAGACAGTTTTTTTTTTAGTTAGTGGATTGAGTTATTTGCTTAGTCGACTAAGGTTTTTTAGTTAGTTGCTAATTATTTGATTTAGCAGAATGCAACAGTAATAAGTTATATTTTCATCGGAAAAAAAAGGCGCAAGTCCCGACAATTTTGAGCAGTAAATCTTTCTCGACGAAGAGTAATGGTAGGTGATCATTTGTTGAGCTCGATTCCATTACCTGAAGTTTAGGCGGAACAGTTCATTTGATGGAAACACATTTCTATTTTTTCCATTATTACCAGGAACATCCTCAAAACTTTTAAATATTTACGGAAATGACCCCGAAACGTTTCCGACAAGTGTCATGGTGTTTCGATTTCCGAAATGCGAAAACGCGTTTACCGAAGTTTCCGTGCACCATAGCGTTTCATTTATGGGATTTTATAATTTGTGGGATGAAATTGTAAGATTAAAGTGAAATTGAGGCTGAATCAAAAAAAGAAGTAAAAAAAGGGTTGAATGTGTTATTTTAGAAGGCTCACGTACTCCACACGTGACTTAATCGGCTCCCAAATTGGTCTATATATAGAGGGCAAATTACCAAAACCCCCCTGAGGCAAGCCTAAATAACGAAAATCCCCCCACGTTCTCGTAATTACGAAAACCCCCCTTGACTAACGGTTGACCGAATTTTTTTAACCGAAAACGTGAAATGTCTATTATATCCTTTTGTTAAATATGTGAAAATAAAAGGGCAAATTACCAAAACCCCCCTGAGGTAAGCCTAAATAACGAAAATCCCCCCACGTTCTCGTAATTACGAAAACCCCCCTTGACTAACGGTTGACCGAATTTTTTTTATTTATATATTTTAATTGATTTTATTTATCCAGAGGAGTATTAAACCGATATTGTATATTAAATATAAACGAAAACCCCCACTTACATGTTGTATATTAAATATAAATTAATCTTTAAAAAACAAAAAAAAGAAATAAAAACAAAAAAAAGAAATAAAAACAAAAAAAACAAAAAACAAAAAAGGAGAAAAATATATTGAGTCTTCTTCTTCCCTTCGTCCTTCGGAAGAGACGACCCAATCTCCAGTCCTCCTTCGGAATCATTCGACTTGCACAACGAAATCGAATACTTCTCTCCATCAAGCTTTCTCGCCCTTCCCAATCCGAAATCCGCATCGCACAAGTCGAACTTCGGCGAACCGGAAACCCCAACTGTCCTCATCCCTACAAATTTCTCACTATCGGACATCCAATTCTCGACACCTTTCAAAACCTCGTCTTTGTTATTCACCCTGTTTTTAATATCCAAAGCTATAGCCTCCGCAGCAATTACAAACCCTTCTTCCCCGACAAGTGTTTTGTGCTTGATTTTCGCTATTCCGCCACCCAAGCAATTGCCGAAGTAATTCAGTGGCATCGGCGGATTAGTTCTCCCTCTAACATCGACCGTCAAATTTTCCTCTTAAATTCGACACCTACCTGTTATGTCGAAATTTTTGAAAAGAATCGACACTTGTGTATCGAATTAAAAATCGACATTTGTGAGCGGCGATGGAGGACGTTTTTTCGACGGCAATAGAGGACATCTTAGACGGCGGCGATAAAGGACTTATTTTCCGGCGGCGAGGCAAGTTTTGTCGGTGTGTGGGCGAGTTCTCGGCGGCAGGCAAGATCCCGGTGAGGCTTTGAAGCTTGAAGTCAATCTCGAATGTGTCGTCTGATTGTGGTCTTGCCTGAGAGGAATTGGATTTTATTTATATATTTATGACCCCTCATTAAATAAAATGCTTACAATTACCCCCCTAAGGGTAATTTCGTGTACAAGGGCAAAATTGGTATTATCGGAGGAATATTCGGAAGAATAAAAAAGATTCTATCGAGTTTAACACCGTTAGAGCGATTTGTAAGATGTCTGCATACCTCAGGGGGGTTTTCGTAATTACGAGAACGTGGGGGGTATTTTCGTTATTTAGACTTACCTCATGGGGTTTTGGTAATTTGCCCATATATAAATGCACCATCCACGATGAGGACTAAGGTGGTGTTTGCAAATGATTATTTAAAAACAGAAGTTAGTGATTGTGATTTAAGTTAGTTTTAAGTGCTTATTTCTAAAAGTTTGGGGTGTTTGCAAATATTTCGGAAAATGAACTAAAATTGAAAAAGCAGGGTTAGGGGTGCTTTGAAAAAAATAGCTTAAAGCAGATTATTTTAAGAGAAGCAAAAGCAAAAGTTGATTTTGCAAACACCTAAAAACAGATTATGAGCAAAAAAAACCGCATAATCACTTTCAAAAAGCATTTACAAACACCACCTAAGACTCAATCTTCTTGGATTAATGTATCAAACTGCACATGGAAAATGTCAATCGAGTAAACATATTACATAATTGACCTTGGGAGAGACAGAAAGAGAGATAAGCATACGTTGGATGTTAGATATTTTTTAAAAGGATAAATTCCACTTTCCCCCCTTTACTATGGTTCGATATCCTTTGCCCCCTTCTACTCTCAATTACATCGATTTGACCCCATGTACTTGAAAAGTTGTCGGAATGTAGCCCTTGCCGTTAGTCTTTAGACATTTGACTTTAACACCGTTTGATCTAAGTCTGAAAATTACAAAAAACCTCACCTCCCAGTTTAAATAATAATTTTTTTTTTAAATTTAATTTTTTTTTTTAAATTAAAAATAAATTGTGGTTGCCGTCGTGGACTATACTTTCTCGTTATCTTGATTTTTTTATTATTTATTTTTTGTTTTTTTAATAATTATTTAAATTGGGAGGGGTGATGTTTTTGTAATTTCAGAGCTTAGACCGAACTGTGTTTATGTTAAATGTCTGACAACTAACAACGATGACCACATTGAGACAATTTTTCCAAGTACGGAGGCCCAAATCGATGCAATCGAGAGTATAATAGTCTAAAGTGATATCGAGCCAAAGTACAAATGTGGAAAGTGAAATTTACCGTTTTTAAAACTGAAGACAAAAGGTAGATAAACGTCTCTGTCAAGAATTATTATTGCTGTTGGACAAAAATGGATATCCATAAATATATGGATGAAAATATTCAGCGTTTCAATTTTTCTTCCTTTCACATTTGTCATTGAAAAATTAACCATTGAGTTTCTCCTTAAATAACTTTTGAGTTCGGAAACACTAAATCAATTTTCTTCTCTTAGATAATTCTCTTGCATAGTTATAATTTCACAAACAAATGCTTATGTAGAAGAGTTGTTCCATATTTCCAGTTCACTGAAATTAGTTGTGTGAGATCTGAGAGAGAGAGAGATCTGAGAGAGAGAGAGAGAGAGAGAGAGAGAGAGAGAGAGAGAGAGAGATGGCTTATGGTGCTGCTGGTAGTCTGGAGCTGACAATTGAGCGGCTTTTGAAATCATCTTATATTTCGATTGTTCAAAATTCATCTCCACAAATCATCAAAGTTTTGTACAAGGAGATTCTTTCCTTAAAAGAAGCTCTCAGAGAATTCAATAAAAAGAGGAGCACCGTCAACATGAAGATGGTGAAAAGTTTGGAGGCGGAAATGGTCGAGGCAATATACAAATTCGAAGATGTAATCGAACCTCATCTCTCAAATCAGTTCCATTCACAATCTGAAGAAGAAGAAGAGACGGCCGATCATCCAGCATCAATGGTATTCTCAGTAGATGTGCATGAAATAAAGCAAGATGTCGATTCCTTTATCGAAACAATGAACAAGATGAAGAGGGCCTACATCCATGAGTTATGCAACCCTTCGCCTGAAGAAGATGAAGATGGTGTTGTCCCGTCAAGAATCGATTTTGGTGTAAATGAGTCTAACATGGTTGGTTTATCTGATCTATTTATGACAATCAAAGATCGAATTGATTCCGAGCAATCTGAAGGGATGATTGTGTCGCTCTATGGGATGGCGGGCATTGGTAAGACTACTCTTGCCAAGAAACTCTTTCAAGATCCATTAATTGTGAGTCGTTATAGCAGGCTCGTGTTCGTGACCATAGGCCCTAAATATCGACTAGCGGATATCTTGGTGGATATTCTAACACAAGTGAATCCCGACATTGATGAAATAATGCTTAAGAAAGGAGAAAAAGTATTAGCTGGATTGAAAAGGATGGTTTACGAAACTTTAAAGTATTTGAGATACTTGATCGTGTTGGATGATGTATGGGAAATAGACCTCTGTTTTGTGTTGTTGGAGTTATTTCCAGACGACAAAAATGAAAGTCGAGTGTTGGTCACAACTAGGATGAAAAAAGTAGCTGATTGTGCTAAGCCTTTGAATAATTTCAATATACTCTTCCTTGATAAGAAAGAAAGTTGGGATCTTCTTCGTGAGAAGGTGTTTGGTGAAGAAGAACCGTGCTCTTATGGACTTGAGAAAGCTGGAAGGAAGATTGCCGAGAATTGTGAAGGTCTTCCTCTTACAATCATCATGGTTGCCAATATCTTGTCAAAAGTTGACAAGACGATAGAGTACTGGAACGAGGTAGCGGATGATAAACGAAATTCAGTATACAAGGATGCATATGAACAAATGTCAAAGGTACTATATCCAAGCTATGACTACTTAGATCAACATTTAAAAGCATGTTTTCTCTACATTGGAGCTTTCCCACAAAATTATTTGCTAAACCTGCCCCAACTAACCAACTTGTTGAGTGCTGAAGGATTTTTTTACTACTTAGAATCAATGAATTATACATATTTGTATGACCTTTTTCCCAAAAATGTTATCATGTGCGACAATGATACATTTCATTTTCACCTTCATTCGTCCTTTTGGTACTTGTGTAACAAAGAAGCTGTCAGGACCAAGTTGTTCTATGCCTTAAATTGCCATGGCGATACTCTACCGGAAGAAGGTATAGAAAGCCAACGCCGATTGTGCATCCGTAATAATGTTCTACTTGCCATCAAAGATGTGCACAACTCAATTGCATCTGATTCAAAGGTACGATCTCTCCTTTGTACCGGTTATTTTCATAAATATCCAGTACCGCTGTTTTTGGAACATTTGAGGTTGCTGAGGGTATTGGAAGCTCGTTCTATTAGATTCTATGAGTTCCCGATGGAAGTATTGAAACTAGTTCAATTAAGATACCTCGCCCTCCTTTATCATGGAAACCTCCCTTCTTCCATTTCCAAACTCTGGAACCTTCAATACTTGATTGTTGTTCGACATCTAAGAATAGTAAAATCTGTTGGGAATCTATTGTATCTGCCTATTGAGATATGGAATATGAATGAATTGAAGTCTCTTCACACCGGCGGAAGAGAGCTACCACATCCTTGTTGTGAAGGATCTCTCCTACCAAACCTCTTAAAACTAAGTGGTGTCGGTCCTCAAAGTTGTGCCAAATCTGTGCTCGAAAAAATCCCTAATTTGAAGGTGTTAACGATTGATATCGAGCTGGCTCCTGATGCTACAGAGCCCTTGACATGCTTTGATCACATTTCCCATCTCCAACAACTACAAGAACTAGGGTGTTACATTATGAATCCTACATTGAAGACAGAGGTTGTTACGCCACTTGTTCCTCTTTCGGACTTCCCATCAAGTCTTAGATGGTTAACTTTGAGCGGCTTAGGTTATCCGTGGGAAGAAATGAGAAAGATTTCTTCATTGCCAAATCTTAAACATCTCTTCCTGGAATGCTATGCCTTTCGAGGCCCAAAATGGGAGGTTCGTGACAACGAATTCCAAAGGCTTGAATCTCTTGAGATTGAAGACATCGATCTGGAGCAATGGACATTTCAAAATTGTCATTGCCTCCCTGTGATTGCGAACCTTCACATCGCACATTGCTACAAGTTAAAAGAGATCCCTCTCACATTTGGTAAATCTCTTCTACGCATTAAAGTAGTCGAATGCAACCCTATGGCTGTGAATTGTGCAATCAAGTTAAAAGAGGAGTGGGACGATAAATATGCTGGTCGTGAACGTTTGCTACGTCTTGATGTTCGTTCTTCACTGTAACAATGGGAACACCAAGCCGTGACCGACTCTACCATATCATTGATTCTTCAAAAGGTTAGTCGTTAAATTTTTATATCTATCGAAAATACTAATATTTTAGTCAATCCCCATTCAGGTAAAAGGAATTAAGCAACCTTAAATTTGTTAGCATTAATTTTGAGTTAATATATTTTTCTTTTATTATAATTTAATCATACAGTGAATATTACCAAAGATATACTGAATATGTATGCATACATTCTCCAACAAAACAACTATAAAGAGACAATATAGATATATGGTTGATTACACATATAATAGGATGATATAAGTTGCGTTTGGATGAAACAGTTTGAATTGGCTACAATAGAGATAGATTTTATTATAGGGTAAATATACGAAAACTCCCTAAACTTAGGCTAAATAACGAAAAAAAAACCCACATATTCGTAATTACCAAAAACCACTGAGGTTTGTTTATGTCTTACACCAACCTTTTACAGTGTGAGTTTTCACGGATTTTTTTGCATCCCAGAAATAGACTTTACACAATTTAATATATTTTCTTTTATTTCTCACCTATTTAATAGAAGGTATTTAAAACTCTATTAACAGTTAGAGGGGGATTTCGGTTATTACGGATAGGAGGGGGTGTTTTTCGTTATTTAACCTAAGTTCAGGGAGGTTTTCGTAATTTACCCTTTATCATATTACAAATTAATTTATTTGATTACTGATCAATGAATTTGCTATTATGGATTAAAAAAAAATAACATCCGAAATCATTGAACATTCTCCTTTATTACAGGTGTATCGTCTCGAGAGCCGTAGGCTGATTGATCACGAGAGAAATTACATCGACATTGTTTGCATCAAGGAATCGGAGGAACGTACTTTCAGTTTTGAGACGGACAAATCAAAGCGTTTTTGGATATTTTGTTAATGTTATTTGGTGTGTTTAATTTTTCTTGATTGAATGTTTATTACATCCTCATCAGTTATATGTTGTGAGGTTAAAATTAATACTATTGCGCAATTAAGAAAGTGCACATGTGTCGCACAGATTGTCGAATGTACAAGTTTTACCCGTCTCTGCCAAAAACAGGTAAAGCAGACATAGTTACATACATACGATTACCGAAGTATAAAGAACATATATGCAACAGTAAGTCCTATTTTCTATCGGAAAAAAGCCGTGTTGAGTCTCTCGATTTCATATTTCAAAGAACTTAAAAAAAAATCCCGCTGTTTCATACTTCAAGTTAGGTGTAAAATACTCTAGAAAACACATTGCAAATGAAAAGAAAATCGAGGAATGTTATAAGCATATGCAGCCTCGAAACACAATATCAAACATCAAACAAAAAGAGAAATGGGGGGTGTCTTTTGCGTATTAATGAAATTCCTCTTAAAACTTTACGTGAATAGGGTATTTTTTTGTGTCATGTGCGGTGCACATGCTATTTTCCGTCCATACTAACTGGACAAATGGATGGAGGAACAAAAACAACATAAAATTAACATTTATAGGTACGTAAATTGTAACTTCATCTTGTTTAGGGACGAAAATCGAATAAGTGGTATAGTATATGGACGAAAAGTGTAATTATCCCCAAAGATGTTTTTGAAAGAATCCCTAGTCTAGAGGTTCTAGCAATCCAAATAGAAATATCTAATGAAACTCAATTGTATTATTGGACATTTGAAAATCCAATAAAAAACATGCCTAAAAGACGAGATAATATAATATTTGCAAGTCGACCATGGTAAGTTATTGGGGATACCGAACATCAAACAAAGTCGCATTATTTAGTTAAGGGTAAATTACAGCCACCCCCTCAGGTATGGATAAATTACAAAAAAACCTCTCTTGTTTTGGTAATTACAACCACCCCTCAAATATGAATCTTTTTACATGTCCATCTTTGTGGTGTCAAATTTAGTGTCATCTTCTAGATTATGTGGAATATTCTCCAGTTTGTATCATTTTTAATATATTCGATCGAGCTCCACATTTTGAAACAAGATGATCATAAAAGATGTGTTTCTTGACATGTAACTATCAGATTATGGTGCATCCGAAACTGCATTTTTGTACAAAACTAGTACAAACTAGAGAACACTTCACAGAACCTAGAAGATTCTGTTGAATTTGATACCATAAGGATAAATGTGTAAGAAGATTCATACTTAATGGGGTGGTTGTAATTACCCAAATAAGATGGAGTTTTTTATAATTTAACCATATTTCAGGGGTGACCGTAATTTACCCTTTTAGTTAATCATGGCTAATCTCCCAACCAAACAAGATCTAAAAGTACTAGAATGTGTCACTGTGAATTCCATAATCCATATTGAAGACAGAGGTTGTAGTAAATCTACGGCAAATTGCTTTCTTCAAAAGGTTAGTCATTCAATTTCTCGCAAAATATCACATTGCAAATTAATGAAGTACGTCAAAATCGAAAAGAAAAATGAAAACGACTGTATAAGCATATGCAGTGTCAAAACTTTGGAGGCAGAAATCATAGAGGCAATATACGAATTCGAAGATGTATTTGACTCCCATCTCGCAAATCAGTTCTATTCACAATCTGAAGAAGAGACCGGTGATCCTCCATTAATGTTATTCTCATTAGACCTTCAAGAAATAAAGCAGCAAGATGTCGATTCCTTTGTCGAAAGGATGAAGAAGGCCTAAATTCATGAGTTATGCAACCCCTCGCCGGAAGAAGATGATTGTGTGGGCCCGTCGTCAAGAATTGATTTTGGCGGAAATGATGATTATAACATGGTAGGAATATCTGATCTATTTACTGAAATCAAAGATCTGTTTGGAGAAAATTCCTCACAATCTGAAGGGATATTGACTGTCTCGTTGGTCGGGATGGCGGGCATTGGTAAGACCACTCTTGCCAAGAAACTCTTTCAAGATCCATCCATTTTCGGTTGTTACACCAGACATGTATTCGTAACCATATAGGCCCTAAATATCGACTAACGGACATCTTGGTGGATATTCTGACACAATTGAATAATCTTGACATTGATGAAATAGTATTGCTTATGAAAGGGGCAAAATTATTAGTCGAGTTGAAACGGATGGTGTTCAAAAGTTTAAGGTTTTTGAGATACTTGATTGTGCTGGATGATTTATGGGACGTTGAGCTCTATTTTGACTTGACGGAATTCTTTCTAGACGACAATAACGGAAGTCGAGTGCTGCTGACGACTAGGACTGAAGAAGTAGGTTATTGTGCTAGTTTGTGGAGGGATTACAATTTACGCTTCTTGGATAAGAAAGAAAGTTGGGAACTTCTTCGTCACAAGGTGTTTGGTGAAGAAGAACCGTGCTCTTATGGACTTGAGAAAGCTGGAAAGAAGATTGCCGAGAATTGTGAAGGACTTCCTCTTACAATCATCACGGTTGCCAATATCCTGTCAAAAGCTGACAAGACAATAGAGTACTGGAACGAGTAAGCAGATGATAAACAAAATTCAGTCTACAAGGATGCATATGATCAAATGTCAAAGGTACTATATCCAAGCTATGACTACTTAGAACAACATTTAAAAGCATTCTTTCTCTACCTTGGAGCTTTCCCACAAAATTATTCAGTGTATGGATACCAAATGGTCAACTTGTGTGGTGCTGAAGGATTTCTTAACCCCAGACCAATTCATTGCTCAGACCCAATCGCGACTTTCGAAAATAATAGCTATGGATATTTGAATGAGCTTTGTTTTAAAAATGTTATCATGAGCGCCAAAGAAGAACGCGGTTTTCACCTTCTTTCATCATTTTGGTACTTGTGTAACAAAGAAGCTCCCAAGAACAATTTTTACTATGCCTTGAATTTTTGTGCTGATGCTTTACAAGAAGAAGGTATAAAATACCAGCGTCGATTGTGCATTCGCAATAGTGTTTTATTTGCCATCGAAGATGTGCAAGACTCAATTGCATCTGCTTCAAAGGTACGCTCTCTCCTATGTACCGGTCCATATCATCAATATCCAGTACCATTGTGTTTGGACGATTTAAGGCTGCTCAGGGTATTTCACGCTCGTAGTATCAGATTCTATGAGTTCCCAATGGAAGTGATGAAACTAGTACAACTAAGATACCTTGCCCTCGTTTACAATGGAAACCTCCCTCCTTCCATTTCCAAACTCTTGAACCTTCAGTGCTTGATTGTTGATCGACATCTAAGCATCGTAAAATCTTGTGGGAATTTATTGCCTATTGAAATATGGAATATGAAAGAATTGAAGTATCTTCAAACTACGGGAAGAGACCTACCACATCCTTGTGACGAAGGATCTGTTTTACCAAACCTCTTAGAACTTACTCGTGCAACTCATCAAAGTTGTAACAAAGATGTTCTTGAAAGAATCCCTAATCTAGAAATTTTGGATATTCAAATCGAATTGGCTCTTGATGCTTTTGAACCCTTGAGTTGCTTTGATCATATTTCATGTCTCCGTCGACTAACATTACTAAAATGTGTCGTTGTGAATCCGATATTCAAGGCTGAGGTTGTAATTGCCCCATTTGTTCCTCTTTCAGACTTCCCGTCAAGTCTAACAAAGTTAATTTTGAAAGGCTTGGGATATCCGTGGGAAGAATTGAGAAAGATTTCTTCATTGCCAAATCTTGTATTTCTCTTGTTGGAATGCTATGCCTTTCGAGGGCCAAAGTGGGAAGTTCGTGACAACGAATTCCAAAAGCTTTCACATCTTCATATTGAAGACACTGATCTGGAGCAATGGAAGTTTGTGGCATCGGAGAATTCATGCCTCCCTATGATATATTCTATTAAAATCTTACATTGCTACAAGTTAAAAGAGATCCCTCTCACATTCGGAAGATTTCTTGAAAAGATTGATTTAGTTGACTGCAACCCTATGGCTGAGAAATGTGCAAACACATTAAAAAAGAAGTGGGACGACAAATATGGCGTTCATGGACGCCGTCCGTTACTTCTTGATGTTCGTTCTTCACTGTAATGATCCATGACTCTACAATAATATCGTTTCTTCAAAATGGTGAGTCATTCAACTTTTTTCATGAGTGTTGATAACTGATATTTTGCAAATAGATTTGTAGAAAAAAAAAAGTGAGAGAAATAACATTTTTATTTTATATTTCAGTTAGAAATAATAATTTCTAATTTTTATATTGTGTTGATGCGAAGCTTGCATATTGTCGAATGTACAAGCTTTACCTGTCTCTGCCAAAAACAGGTAAAGGCAAAGATACAGACAGACGATAACCGAAGTATAACGAACATATATGCAACAGTAAGTCGTATTTTCCATCGGCAAAAAAGCCGTGCTGAATATCTCTCGATTTCATATTTCAAAGAACTAAAAAGCCCGTCTGTTTCATTACTTGAAGTTAGGTGGAACAGTATCTGCTGCAAAATACTCCTCTTTGACAGTCTTCGCGGAGCAAAATCTCACCTTACAAAACACATTGCAAATTAAACGAAAAATCGAGGAATGTTATAAGCATATGCAGTCTCGAAACTAAACGAAACACACAAGAAAATTAATCTTAATTGTTGTCTGAAAAGTAATGCTTACCAGTGAGGCATACGATTTCACCAACGGCTTAATCAGCTCCCAAACTGGTCTGTATATAAACGGCGCATCCACGAAAAGGACTTGACTCAATCTCCTCGGGTAATAATAGTATAATGCGTCAAACTGCATACCAAAAAAGGGTAATTTAGAAAGAAAAAAAAAAGAAACGAAGATTTACAAAAGTGCGAAAGAATATAATTTCATAAATATTTTTAGGAATTTTACCACAAAAGTTAAGAACTTAATATCGGCATTTTGCGTCCGAAATCCTCGGAGATCAATTACGGCAAGTATTTCCTGCTTTCCAGATGGAAGTTTGCTTAGTGCCTTCTCGATCATAAATATACAGAGCTTCTCATCTTCATATTGTTCGAATTGCTGTATTAATATACATTTCCGATATATTATCAGCGACCAAATTTATATATTCGAAACAAAGCTTACAGCTAATGCAAAATTTTTATATAGAAAGAACTAGCCATAATTTTCATCAAAATTGTCGATGATTGATAAGCGCGTTGGGCTAATTAATAATTCGATTAACCAGCACCACAAATTGGCCGATAGATATTATTTTGATTGATACATACTACAATTGTGCGCGACAATCCCATTTTGAGTATTTTCGAATTCAAATAATTTTCTGCTCGACTTATGAAGGAACAATTTAATAAGTATATAACAGAGACACTAGGCAGTCGTAGAATATACCCCTGGAATATGCTTCGACGCGTCCACTATCAACACTGGTCTGCCATTTACATCAAGAAAGTCGTGTACATAAGCCTTTCTCGTTTCGGCTACATTTTTTATCGATTCTTCTGACAATTCAGATACACCAAATTCATGACGCCATCTCTGTTCAGGGAAAAAGAAAAAGAAAAAAAAAACGAAAATTCAGCGTAAATAAGTCATCAAAACGTATTTTCGATATTAAAGGAACTCGATTTTTTTGCCACCATAAAAGAAAATCTCCATAAGCAATAACGGAAAAAAAAAAAGTAGCATCAAGATTCGAGGCTGTAAAGTTATAGCTTGTAATTACAATTGCTTTACTCAATTTCGAGACGGCATCTTTGACAGAATATTTCCGATCCTTCAGATACCACATAATCATCTCTTCGTCATCTCGTCCGTATTTGCCCAATGGGAGCGTACTATGTTCTTTGCCGAGCTTCTCTTTAACTTCTGCTATTAACTGCAACAAGAAAACATCCAATTAATTAATGTCAACAAATTCAACCAATTATCCATCAATCTAAATCAGCTCAATTACAATTGCAGTAAATTAAATATGCCGATTCGACTTCGAAACTTTAACCAGAGTTCTAAACTAATCAAACAAGAACTGCGTGAAACATACCATCAACACTTGCTACAAGAAATGCGGAAATTCCGGCAATGAAAATTAACAAAGTGCAGAGCAAATACTGAAAGGGGGTACCTTGTATTTATTTTCGGGATCGGAAGAACAACTACGAATGCTGAGATTGAAGTTCTTGGCGGGTTTCTTCGATTGAATTGACACTGTCCTGAAATATTGAACTGGAGCAGGACGGAGTGTAAGCCAGTGCGACATTTCGTCGAACAGTTTGCAGTCGTGCTTTCAGGGTTGAATTTAACTCTTTAATTCTGAACTGTGACAAGTGACAACCGAATTACTTGTGTCAGTTGTGTGTGTGTGTGTGTGTGTGTGTGAGAGAGAGAGAGAGAGAGAGAGAGAGAGAGAGAGAGAGAGGCTAACGGTGGATAAATGGCTTAGGTGAAGTGCAGTAGAAGTTTTTGTTTTCTTTCACGCGCATGTTGCTTAAGCGAATTTTCCGGCATTAGTGTAAATTGTTTCAAACGGAATCAGCCTCTCGTTGTAATTGTGACTCTATTTTCTTTGCCTTAAAAAGGGAAGCAAATTTGATGCTTCAAACTAAGGGAATTCAATTTGCCAAAAGGTCCATTGAATATAATGTTATTAGCATGAAGGACACAATTATTTTTTTATTTTCATAAAAGTCCTTCTCTCCTACTTTTATTAGCTAAATAAAACTCCATGACATCAGTGCACAAAATTCTCTTATATAATTAAACAAAAAAAAAAAGATATTAATTCACACAAGTTCGAATCCCCTTGCAAACAGTCGCTATATAAAGCTTGTGATACATGGTTAACATCTCTCGAATGATTTGCAAGCTATCAGTGCACCTTTATGATTGGTTGCTGGTTCTTTCATTAAAAAAAATATCATACAATCAAGAATAAAAAAACATGGTAATTTTCTATGATAAAATAAATACAAATTTAGTGTAAATTTTTCCTTAATATATTAGATTTTTATTGTATTGGCCCACTTTTATTAGCTAATAAATATGGTGTTATTTGTAGTTTAATCAACATTAGCTACAACTACAAGCCGACGACGCCGAGCTACAACAATCGATCGGCTCCTTAAGCCGCCACGTGTCAAAACCTTCGAATTATGTACTGGAAGGCTAAAATTTAAATAAAAAAATGGAAAATGGGATTTAGCGAGGGCTAAAACAGTCAATTCACTGAATAATTTCCTGTCAAAGATTTTCTAGTACAAGTCGGTTCACTCTCCTTTTCTTCCTCGTACAAAAAATGACGTGTCGAAAAACCCCATACGAAGCACCGCTACAAGCAGCAAAAAAAACACTACAAAGTTCTCAGGCATAATAATAATAATAATAATAATAATAATAATAATAATAATAAGCAAAGTGCAAAACCTCGGAGTTCTACTACTTTCCGACAACCGCCATGGCTGATCCAAGCTCTGCTCACACCACCGACTCGTGAGTTTTCATTTTTCCTCTCGTTGACTTTTTTAATAATTTTTTTTTTCTCTCATGGTTGCTGATTTTAATTCACCAACTTGTTTGAAAGTTTCAAAATTCAAGGTCCCCTTTTTCATGTTTGATGTTATATGTATTGTTGATTTTTTTTAATTTTTTTTTGTTGGTTTTCTTGGGATTCTTTTACATATATATATGGTAAATTATGGCAACCTCTAGATAAGGTCTAATTACGAAAAAAACCAACTGACGATTGCATCACCCCTCGTCTATGAATCTCTTACACTTACATTCTTATCTTAGGATGTCAAATTAAAAAGAATCTTCTAAATTCCGTAGAATGTTCTCTAGTTTATACTCGTTTTATACTCGTTTTATGCATAAAACGCAAAAATGCAGTTTCTGATATTTACAAGACAAGACAAGAAGCACATCTTATGATTCGATCTTGTTTCAAAATGTATAACTCGAATGAGATAAAATGGGTACATACTGGAGAATATTCTACATAATCTAGAATATACTACTAAATTTGACACCGCAAGGGTGGACGTGTAAGAAGATTCATAGTTGAGGGGTGGTTGTAATTAACTAAACATGAGGGGTTTTTCGTAATTGAACTTTATCTTTTAGTGTAGCCGTATATATTAGAAGTTGATTTTGCTGAAAAAAATTGAATTGTTGAAATCCAGGAAGAGTAGCAAACGGGACTATTCCACAGTGATACTGGAACGGAAAAAATCCCCTAATCGACTCATTGTGGACGAATCCATTAACGACGACAATTCAGTGGTCTCGATGCATCCAACCAAAATGGAAGAACTTCAGCTCTTTCGAGGAGATACTATCTTGATCAGGGTTAATTTTTTCACACGATACGATTAATTTCCGTTTTTATTAAATTTGGAGCACGAGGTTTGAAATTATTTATTTGTTGGTAACAGGGGAAAAGACGAAAAGACACGGTTTGCATTGTTCTTGCCGATGAACAATGCGAAGAGCAAAAAATAAGAATGAATAAAGTCGTCCGAGCAAATCTGAGAGTACGTCTAACCGATATGGTGTCCGTGCATCAATGTCCGGATGTCAAATACGGAAAGCGTGTTCATATACTTCCCATTGATGACTCGATCGAGGGTCTCACCGGCAACTTATTCGATGCTTATTTAAAGCGTAAGACTATATTATATTTTCCTTGCATCTGTTTTTTTTTTCGATCGATTTGCCAAATTCGCCAAATTCCCGTGTTTTTTTTTTTTTTGAAATTTTGTTTAGTGCATTTGTGTTATATCGAATTGCTAAAGAAGTCTATGCAAAAATCTGTCTATAATGCATATTCTTTTTTGTTGTCGCAAATAAATCAAAGCTTATTTCATGGACGCGTACCGTCCGGTGAGAAAAGGCGATCTCTTCCAAGTTCGAGGCGGCATGCGAAGCGTCGAATTCAAAATCGTCGAAACCGACCCCGGCGAATACTGCGTAGTTGCCCCCGACACCGAAATATTCTGCGAGGGAGAGCCAATCAACCGCGAAGATGAAGAAAGACTCAACGAAGTCGGGTACTGTTAATATATATCCATAATTATAGCGGTTTGATTAGATGTGAATATAAATAATCGGTACCGTATATTAACAAGGTACGATGATGTCGGCGGTGTAAGAAAGCAAATGGCTCAGATCCGTGAGCTAGTCGAGCTCCCTTTAAGACACCCTCAACTCTTCAAATCCATCGGCGTGAAACCCCCAAAAGGAATCCTTCTCTACGGGCCCCCCGGTTCGGGTAAAACCCTAATCGCAAAAGCCGTTGCAAACGAAACGGGTGCGCTTTTTTTTTTTTCTTGGCGAGAAAGTAAAGCTTGATTGATGGAATTTGGCAAGTACAAATGGGGCCTCGTTAAAACCTTGTTTGCCAAAACAGGTGCATTTTTCTTTTTGATCAACGGGCCGGAAATAATGTCGAAATTGGCGGGAGAGAGCGAGAGCAACTTGAGGAAGGCGTTTGAGGAGGCGGAGAAGAACGCACCCTCGATTATTTTTATCGACGAGTTGGATTCGATTGCTCCGAAGAGAGAGAAGACGCACGGTGAGGTGGAGAGGAGGATCGTTTCTCAGCTTCTTACGTTGATGGACGGGCTTAAGTCGCGCGCACATGTCATTGTTATGGGGGCTACTAATAGACCAAATAGTATCGATCCGGCTTTGAGGAGGTTCGGGAGGTTCGATCGGGAAATTGATATTGGTGTGCCGGATGAAGTCGGGAGGCTTGAAGTGTTGCGTATTCATACCAAGAATATGAAACTTGCGGACGATGTGAGTTCGTATAATATTGCTTCCTCATTTCGTTGAACGTCGTAATATTTTCGAATTTACTGCATTTTTAGTATCCCGTGTTACTAATATTAGCAAAACAATGAGTTAGATTCATCTTTTTTTTTTTTTCAATTTCTTGTTTTTTAACAGGTTGATCTTGAAAGAGTTGGCAAAGATACACACGGTTACGTCGGTGCTGATCTGGCGGCCCTTTGCACCGAAGCTGCTCTTCAATGCATCAGAGAGAAAATGGATGTAATCGACTTGGAAGACGAGACAATTGATGCTGAAGTATTGAATTCAATGGCCGTGACAAACGAACACTTCATAACCGCATTGGGCGCCTCAAATCCATCGGCCTTACGTGAAACAGTAAACAATATCACTAAAATCGTCGTGATATTTTTTTTTAATTTGCTAGTTATTCTTCTTGAAAATTCATGAAAAAAAAAAACTCAAACCTCTCGATTTTTGGCAGGTTGTGGAGGTTCCCAATGTTTCGTGGCAGGATATCGGCGGATTGGACAATGTCAAACGAGAGCTTCAAGAGGTATATTCTCTTCTAACTAATATATTTATCGAGTTCAATTCTGCAAAAAAAAAATGAAAATGGGATTTTGAACAGACTGTACAATATCCTGTTGAGCATCCGGAGAAGTTCGAGAAATTCGGAATGTCGCCTTCGAAAGGGGTTTTGTTTTACGGGCCGCCTGGTTGTGGCAAAACTTTACTGGCAAAAGCAATTGCTAACGAGTGCCAAGCCAATTTCATAAGTGTGAAAGGTCCCGAGTTGCTCACTATGTGGTTCGGAGAGAGCGAGGCGAACGTTCGAGAAATTTTCGACAAGGCCCGACAATCGGCTCCGTGCGTGCTCTTCTTCGACGAACTCGATTCAATTGCCACTCAGGTATTTATAACAATTGATTAGACAGTTGGGCTTTACTAACGTGTCCGATGGACAAGATTCGTACTAACGCAAGATCGATTTTAATTATTGCTGAATCAAGGGCGTTATCGGGAAATCACAATTAACACCCAATTTTTTATAATTTTATTACTAATGAAAGTGATTTCATTTCCCGTTTCGATTTCTCCTTCGTAGAGAGGAAGTTCGGTGGGAGATGCGGGTGGGGCCGCAGATAGAGTTCTCAATCAACTTCTTACGGAAATGGATGGAATGACGGCGAAAAAGACGGTTTTTATTATAGGTGCAACAAATAGACCGGATATTATCGACCCTGCTTTGCTTAGGCCAGGCCGTTTGGACCAGTTGATTTACATCCCGCTTCCCGATGAAACTTCTCGCCTTCAAATATTCAAAGCTTGTCTGAGGAAGTCTCCATTGGCTAAAGAAGTCGATCTAACAGCTCTTGCGAGACACACGCATGGATTTAGTGGTGCCGATATCACCGAGATATGCCAACGTGCTTGCAAGTTTGCCATCCGAGAAGATATCGAAAAGGTAATTTTTATTTACTTAATTACTTATTTTTTGGGTAAATTACAACCAACTCCTGAGGTATGGTTAAATTACGAAAATCCCCCTCATGTTTGGGTAATTACAACCACCCCTCAACTATAAATATTCTTACACGTCCATCCATGCGGTTTCAAATTTAGTGGAATCTTCTAGATTATATGGCATACTTTTGTACCCATTTTATTCCATTCAAACTCCACATTTGAAGCAAGATGATCATGATATGTGTTTTTTGGCTTGTATATATCAGATTGTGCATTAGAAACTGATTGTGCATTAGAAACTGTATTTTTACACAAAATGAGTACAAATTAGAGCACATTCCACGAAGTCTAGATGATTATGTTGAATTTGACACCATAAGGGTGCAAGTGTAAGAAAAAATCATAGTTGGGGTAGATGTAATTATCCAAACAAGAGGGGTTTTTTCGTAAATTGACCATACCTCGTGGTGGTTGTAATTTACCCTTATTATTTTCATTTTGTTGGTTTAATTTGTTTTCATGCAAATTAGTTCTCAAATTAACTTTTTTTTTTATAATTATATTGTGGTGAATTGAAATCCACTGAAAGGATATCGAGAAAGAAAAAAAGAAGAGAGAGAGTCCGGAGGCTATGGAAGAAGATGACGTGGACCATGTACCGGAGATAAAGGCGGCCCACTTCGAGGAGTCGATGAAATTTGCTCGGAGGAGTGTGAGTGATGCCGATATTAGAAAGTACCAGCTCTTTGCACAGACGCTCCAGCAGTCTCGTGGTATCGGGTCCGAATTCCGGTTTGCGGATCGGGCGGATACTTCAGCTGCTGGGCGGGTCGACCCGTTTTCGTCTGCGGGGGGTGGGTCGGTGGACGACGACGACGACTTGTACGGTTGATCAGTTTCAATGTAGCTATATATGTATGTATGGTGTGGTGAGCTTTGTGTGTACCCTTTGGAGCAACATGTGTTGTATATAAATAAATAAATACTTGGCTCGACTTATATAACAAAATATAATAATGTACTTTTGTTTCTTTGAACTGCAAATTCTAGGGATTGATGTAGTGTTTCATTTGAATAAAATTATAATAGGAATAATTTCATTTTAGGGATAAATTACGGCTACCCCTGGAGGTAAGGTCAAATTACAAAAATGTCCATTCTTTTTGGGTTATAATTATAATTACCTGTTCAATTATGAATCTTTTCACACGTTCAATTTCTGCGGTGTCAAATTTAATGGGATCCTTTAAATTATTTGGAATATTATCCAGTTTGTACCCGTTTTATTCGATAGAGCTTCACACTTTGAAATAAGATGATCATAAGATGCATCTCTTGGCTTGTAAGTATCAGATTGTGGTGCATCAAAAACTGTATTTTTACGAAAAAGAATACAAACTAGAGAACATTCTACGGAATCCATGGAATCACAGGAAGGAACGAACCCTAATTCAAACAAATCTTTAACTAAATTATAAATTATTTACCCTCAAATTTATTTTTATTTTTATTTTTATTTTTAAAATGCTATAAAAAAATTGGTTAGAAAAATCACTTTCAGAGATGATGTGGTGGAGCCTCAAAAAAAAGCAGGGGATCTTGTCCTTGTTATCTAAGTTGGGAATCTGTCAGAGAAACCTTTTCCTCTCTTAACCCTAACTAGAAAATCACTTCTTCTGTAGTAAAGTATTTATTTCAGGGTTACAAATAAAATCAGCAGATCTAAGCATGCATGCATGGCCACGTGGGGGGTCCATAAATTCATATTTCTGATCAAGGATTAACGGTTGTGTACTAAGGGCCAAAGGGGGCCTCTTCTTGTTGATTATGCATGTGATTCTCTCATTTCTGCAAATTAAACTACAAAACCTTTTTTCATTGATTATCTTTCCCTTAAATATTTGGAAATTAGATTATAGTCCCTAGGGATACATGATAATTAGCAAAAAGAACAATATTTTTTTTTTTTTCTGTTTCGAGCGATAAAATTCGTTTTTGGAAGTCGTTGAAAGTCCATTGAAACATGGTGTTTCGATCTTTTTCTTGACCTATCGGAAGCAAAATTACGGAACTCGAAGAAATCATGTGTTGTACCGATCGATGTGCTAAGTTGGATTTTGGTCGTTTAGCTTTGTTGATTAGGGGTGTGCATGGATCAGTACGGCTCGGTTTTTGAGAAAAAACCGAACATGTAATGATAATTTCGGTTTTTTAGAGGGTTATTTTTTTCGGGTCCAGTGCTAATCGGTTTTTCGGTTTCGGTTTTCGGTTTACGATTTCGGTATATTTTCGGTTCCGATTTTGCCTTTCGGTTCGAATTGGTTCGGCACAAAACCGATGTTTGATTACCTATGAAATTTGGGTTTTTCAGCCCACTTGTTTCAGGATTAACAAGTAATAATTAACCTGCAGTAAAATCCTGCAGTAAAATAAAATAAAATAAAAACAAATTAACCTGCTACAAAGTCCAAAGAAAATGAAATTACAATCAAGTATTTTGCAATATGTAGTGAAAGGATGGTGAGAAATTAGGGGAAATCAATTATTTATACAAGACATCAAAATAGCGTCGATTTTACCCTCTAATCGATTCGGTATCAATCTGGATTCACTGTATACAAACCAATTTTTTTGGTTTTTTAGAATTTGTTTTTACCGTACATACGGTTTTTAAGTTGGGACGATTCATATCGGCACTTTTTTTTCGGTTTTGGGTTCGGATTTTTGGTTTTTCGATCATTTTGCTCACCCCTAATGTTAATACTTAATACCAATGATTATTGTTGTTGTTAGTGTGGTATGTATGTGGTAGTTGGTAGGTAGATAGGGTAATTAGAAGCTAAAACGTCCTAATCCATCCTTACAAGATATCCAAATTATTCTTCTATATCATAATCCAATGAACATACCAAATGGGTGAAATTATGATGAAATAGAAATTATAAATATACCCACATTATATT
>NW_012195021.1:488357-508357 GCF_000504015.1 Erythranthe guttata
AGTAAGGTATCAGTGTCATCCCTGATGAAAGTTTTGTTATGAGTGATCGAATCCACCGCCACCTTCAATTATTAAGTGCAGGTCTTCAAAATAAAATATAAAGCGAAAATTTCTATACATATCGTAACTATTTGTAAGATGAATATTCATCCATTCATATATAAAATAAATAAATAACTGAATCTTTGTACCTAAAGATGAAGTGTGAATCTTATCAAAATTTGTCTCAAGATTTGTTAGGGACATCTGAAACAGTGATGATGAACAGGTCTTTCTTGCATTGGATCCGATCAAAAGGTGGTGGCCGGCCCGGCCCGGCCCGGCCATTGTATATATTACTTTCTAGATTTATTATATATTACTTTCAAATATTAGTATAAACCAACGAGTAAACTGCAAAAACTATCCCTGTGTAATCTCGAAATAGCAAAAACTCTCCTGTGATAAATAGACTAGCAAAAACCTCCCCTGTGAAATTATTTAAATAGCAAAAACCGCCCTATGGAACTATTTGAGGGTTGACTTGATATAAAAAGACACAAATACCCCTGGAGTCTTGCAATTAATAAATTCTTATATTTTATAAATATTTTAATTATTTTATTTAAAAAATAATCAATTTAGTTGTTTTATATTTTTTTTAATTTCCAAACAAACAAATTAAAAAGAATAAATAATATACATATAATATGTATATATATAAATACATTTTGAGGGACAATTTTGTCATTTCAAGTCTAAAAAATCAGCTAGGGGGGATTCTGCCTTTGACTAAATTTCACAGGGGGTTTTTTGCTAGTTTATTTATCACAGGGGGGTTTTCGCTATTTCGAGATAACACAGGGGTAGTATTTGCAGTTTACTCAATTAAATAAATAAATCGAATCAGAACCGCCGAAATTCCATTTTTGTATTCGAAAATAATTTTAAAAACTTTGTTCCAATTTACTACCCTAATATATTGTGTATACGTAGATTTATGATGCAAAATTACATAATATATTTCACGAGTTGTTATTTACAGACGGTAACTACATTATTATACGATTCATTAGTTAAAGCTTTATATTTATATGATATGGGCAAATTCCGACCACTCCCCTGAGTTATGATCAAATTAAGAAAAACCCCTCTTATTTGAATAATTACGGTTACCCCTCAACTATGTATTATCTTACGAAAAAACTACTATAGATGTAAATTTAGAGATGTTAAATCGGTAAAACCGAACCAAAATTTCGACATGCCAATATTTCGTACATTTTACCGAACTGAATATACGATTTGATTCGGTAATTACCGAATTAATTACATAAATTTTATAAAAGAATATTTAAAAAGAGGGGGTGACTGTAATTATCCAAACAAGAGGGGTTTTTTCGTAATTATTTGTCCATACTTTAAGGGTGGCTGTAATTTAACCAAATTTATATAAAAACTTTCAAATGCGTGTTTGTGCGTGTGTGTGTGTGTGTGTGAGAGAGAGAGAGAGAGAGAGAGAGAGAGAGAGAGAGAGAGAGAGAGAGAGAGAGAGAGAGAGAGAGATTACAAGTATGAAGGCAAATAATTTAGTTGTGATGTACTTGTCCAAACAAATACAATGATATATATATTTGTAATTCTCAATTTGGAAGGTGAAATAAGTGGGCATGCACATGGATTTTAATACTGGGCATAGGAGTTTTTGCTGTAGGTGGCAGTGAAGCAGTGTAAAAGCTGCTTTTTCTTGATAGCAAAAGAAGCTTTCTGTCACTTCTGTTTAATCCCTAAAATAATTGTCAATTAATGGCAGAATCGTTATATATATATATACGTTTTTTCAGAATTTATTATTTTCTTTCTGTCTTTTGTATTTCTTTCTGTGTCTCGTTCCATCTTGTCTCTATAATTCATCATCGTCTTCTCGATATCAACAAATTTATCTCTTTTTTTTTTCTTGAGAAGTGAGAATCAGTCTTAGATTCATGTCTGTCGGACTGTTTGTTGTATCGTGCATATTTAAATTAAACTGCAAATTACGTCCGCAATTGATCGTAAGGTCAAATTACGAAAAAAATCATTTTGTTTGGGTAATTGCAGTCACCATTCTTTTTAGATATTTTTGTATAAAATTTATGTAATTTGGTTACCGTACCAAATCGTATATTCAGTTCGGTAAACGGTATAAAATATTGGCTCACGAAATTTCCGGTTTGGTTTTACTGATTTAGCATCCCTAAATTTACCTCTGGAGGGGTATCTTCGTAAGATAATACAAAGTTGAGGGGTGGCTGTAATTACACAAACATGAGGGATATTTTTTTAATTTGACCATAACTCAAGGGGGTGGCCGTAATTTGTCCTATAAATTAAATGGCAAATTACCGCTATCCACTGAGGTAAAGTCAAATTACGAAAAATCATTTCATGTTTGGATATATTAACAAACACGAATTTGTTTCGCCAAAAGAGTAAAAGTGAAATGAAAACCGAACTAAACATTGCGATCACATTTAAGCGGGGTTGACCCGGATAATTATTGAGTCTACCAAACATCAAACAAAGTCCGATTATTTAGTTAATCATGGGCAAATTTCTCCCACCTAACGAAGCCCAAACCAACAATATTTTTTGGAGGCCGATGATACATATTTTATCGAATCGAGCATATCTAATCTTTTAGGATAAATTATGTCTTCCAAAACTTCCGGGAATGTAATTAAACTTTATGTTTGAATTAAAAGTTTTGGCAGGAGAATATAGTAAATATCCAAAGTGCCCCTCATGGGATGACAAATTGTATTTCTAGGCCTCGTTTGGTTGGGGAGACTACCCATGATTAACTTAATAATAGGACATTGTTTGATGTCTGGTATCTCCGTAACTTGCCGAGTCGACCATCAAATATTATGTTATCATGGTTTATCTTGCCTTTTAAGCCTGTTTTTTTATTGAATAATCGAACGTCCAATGATATAATTGGTTCTCATTAGATTATTTAATCTTCTGGTAGCTAATCTTATCTTAACAACCAAACGAAGTCTACTGCTTAATAAAAGAAAAAACCATTTTTGCATTTTTTTTTATTTTTTTTTTGTGATGTGGAGAGAGAGAAAGGCCAATTAAATCTTTAAATTTGTAGATTGAAAAAGATGTAGTATAGCAGCTTAAAGCAGGACATACGTGCATATTTCAACATGTGCACACATGTATGCACCCCACTAGCTACATTGATTACCTATTATTTGCAGAGCATGCTTTTATTTATTTTTACTTTTTTTTTTTAATTTATTTATCATTTTATGGAAATTTATGGGATATTACAGTTTTGGTCCCCCAAGTTTTCACGTTTTTCACTTTTGTCCCCCATTTACTGCCGTCAACGAAATACACGCTAATGTTGTCACATTAACACATTGGTCCCTCCGTCTGTTTGACCGTCAACAAGTAACGGTCAACTGTTGAATAGGGCTGAATTGAGAATTCATAGATAATAATTGCACTCAGACCCCTGCATTCTTTTAAAATATTCTAAAAACCCCTAAAATTTATTCAACCCTAATTTAACCCAATTTCATCATTTAATCAATTTTGACAAACGACCCCGATTTTTACAAGCATTTTCGCTGACCGTTAACCGACGTTGTTGTTGTTTTTTTTTTTTTTTTTTTTTACTTTTTTTTTTCGGCATTGACTTTTTTATTTAATATGATTTTGACGCCGTTCACCGACATTGTATTCTAGGTTAACAATGTTGACTTTTTTTATTTTTCATGATTTTTTATGAACTTTTTTCTTGTGACTTTATTTTTCCTGATCAACACAACTACCGTAGACACAATAATAATACTATATTAATATCTAGTATAATAACATTAAAATTACGGTCTAAAAAAAATCATAATATGAAAATTAAAAACTTCTAATAAAGTTTTTATCTAAAATTCTAGGGCCTAACCTCAATTAAAAAAAATGTAAAATCCATAATTTGTTCCCCTCAATTTTTTCTTCGTGGAACCGCTAGTGCATCCCAAATTTCTTCCCAAAAAAATATGAAGACGATGAGTTAGGCATGTGCGGAGTAATTTGGAATGAGATAACCACTCTAGTACAACGGTTTTTGGGGCTAACACCGGCCGTTAATTTTTATCTTTTTTTTTTGTCTTAAAATTTTTCCGTTATTGAGATGCGTTGACTTTTTCCTTTTTTCTTTATTTGACTTTTTCTATGATATTTTTTTCTTGCCGATTATCAGCTTTGAATTTTTTTTAAATTACATTTTTCCATTACTCAACAATTTAAATAAAAATAAAATAAAAATCAAGAGAAAAATGTCAACGCTGTTACCCCGACATTCAACATCGGTCAATAACGGCAAAAAAAGATCAATCGAAAAAAGAGTCAACCGAGTTAAAAAGAAAGTTAAAGTCGGACTACCCAATTTTGAAAAATCGAGGTCATTGGTTAAAATTGGTTAATTGATGAAATTGAGGTTACATTATGGTTGGATAAAAGTTTAGAGGTTCTTAGAATATTTTGAAAGAATACAGGGGTCGTATTGCAATTTTTTCAAAGAAAAACCCCAAATATAGCCATTGACCGTCACTACTTAACGGTCAAACAGACGGAGGGACCAAATGTGTTAAAATGTGACAACATTAATGTGTATTTTGTTGACGGCGGTAAATGAGGGACCAAAAATGAAAAACGTGCAAACTTGGGGGACCAAAACTATAATTATCCCGAAATTTATTCTATATCACATAAAAAAATATGGATTTTTTTTTATAATAAGAACAACAAAACTTTATTTTCATTTTTATTTGATTATAAGCCTGTGATGGCCCACATTTTCTTTTTTACATTACATACTAAATTTGTAGTATGATCGAGTTGACCTTAGGGATAGCAATGAGTACGGGTTTGTCGGGTCTTAGACCCAGAATCGACCAATTTCGTGTGGGTTTGGATAGGTTGAATGCTTTTGGGTCGGATAGTGGATTTAAATTTCTAAATCGGATGATTTTGGGTCGGGTTAGTAAGAACCGACCCATATAAATATATTATATTTAATAATTAATCTATATATATAATTTACATTTAGGATTTCATTTATCAAAGTTTCAATTTCCATCATTTCAATTCTTATTTGCCCATTTTTCACCATTTCATTTTTTTTTATTCTCATTTTTCGTAAGTAATATATAACACTTGTCGACTATCGCAAGCCGTTATGTCTTTTGAACTTTATTTATTATATAATTTGATTATTCACTTTATATCACTTGTAGGTGTCTTTTAAAATATTGCATTTTAATTTTGAGATTCTCTTGTTAAAATACAAGCAAAATATCATGAAAGTTAAAAATATTAAATTTTTCTTTTTATGTTAACGGGTCTGACACGTAAAAAAAAAAAAGATTTGGTCATTAGAGATGATAATATTCCTATCCGTTTTTTCTGATCTTTTTATATTAAATACACCTCAAATTAAATTATTGGGCACAAAAGTTAGTACTTAATTATGATTAAAAAGACTGGATCCTTGGAAGCTAGGTAGATGTCGATGCAATATTAAATTATTTTTTCCAAAATAATATGCTTTAAATGAAAGCTTATGTAATCTTAATTTTTAATATTATATATTATTGATTTGTTTAAAAATTAAAATAGGAGGAATTCAGCTTTCGCCGGAAAAAGTGTATCAGTATATATTCAACTCCGCCGCATGAGTGTATCTCACTTCTGGCTGGAATAATCAAGGAACCATTTTAAAAGAGAATGGCATTTAGTTTTTTTTAGACACGTAGATAATGATATAATTAGAAGATTGATTCAAATTTAGGTGTGATGATTTTACGGGTAACTGGCATTTTGCACTCTTCAATTTTGCTCATTTGACATTTTGCACCCTTAAATAAAAAAATATGACAGATATCACCCTCAAATTAAGATTTTCTTGGCACATTACACTCCAAGACACTTTTCTCCAAACATTTGTGTTCGGAAAAAAATGATTTTACCATAATTCAATGGGCAAAATGGGCAATTAATGTAATTACATCCACGAACAAGGAAGACTATAAATATTTTTCCGTATTTAATAAAGTTGGGAGTGAATTTATTCACAAATTTATCCTTTCAGTCCCCCCAAATCTTTTTTATTCTACTACTTTTAGGTTTTAGGGGGCATTATGTCAAGTAAAACTTAAATTAAGGGTGCAAAGTGTCAAATATGTAGAATTGAAGGGCGCAAAATGCCAATTACCTTGATTTTATTGTAATGACTTGGTCTACTATTCCAATAAATATTTGGATGTGCAAGATTTCGTCGGGATTCGATTCCATTGGTGTAGAATACGTCTCGAACGTATTATGTTAATTATTTATTTTCGATTATCGATGAGTGAAGTTGGTCCGAGATTCTTCTTTTTTAATATTTTAAATTATATTACTTTTATATTATAATTTAAAAGTTGGTCCGCCGGTCGTATCGTATTCTTGAATTTGATTTCCGTGCATCGCGCGAGTGAGATACTAATTGATTCAAATTTAGTTGTTACTAATTTATATATTAAGTTTTTTTTTTTTTTTGGTTAAATAACCTAAGGGTGCATTTGGATGGAGGGATTTGGGGGAGGGATTTGAAATCCATAATAACAAATCCCTCGGACTTGTTTGGATTGAGGGATTTGGAGATGGATTTCAAATCCCCACCCCTCATTTTTAGTTGATTTTGGAGCAATAGTGATGGATTTCAAATGACTCCAAAATTGGAGTCATTTCAAATCCATTCCCCAAATCAAATCCCTCCCCAAATCCCTCCATCCAAATGGACCCTAAATGAAATTGAAATTTAAATTTGTACCAATATTCTTTTATGAGATTCTTGGTTGACTACATCTAGTGATGGAGATATACATTAACAAAGCCCTTTTGTGCTGAAAGAGCATGATTACCAATGATGATGATCATGATTACATATGTATTTGAATTATTTGATTTTTTCTTTAGTTTTTTATTTTAAATAACCGAAAGAGCAATAGCTAGTTGAGATTTTTATAAACAACTTTGATACTCCTCCGTGTCAAAATATTTGTCGTTTTAGATATTTAAAAGAAAAAAATGTTAAATTAATTATGCCACGCATTAATTACATTGTTCTCAATTTTGCGGTCTATGAGATATTCACCAAGTGTAACTAATCGGATCGTTTTGAACTGTAAATTCATATGAATAATTACCCACTGAACACATACACACATTTGGTGTGTGCTATTATATACAGATTAATTGTTCAAGATCATCCAGTATAAATTAACTCGTATTCTTTTTTAACGATCTTCTTGGACTTGGGCCAATATAACATTAATGGGCTTATTTGCAGTTCGTAACCCAATAATATTGCTTTGAGAGTCTTGAAAAAATAGGGAATATAGGCCTTATGGGTATAGCCCATCAACTTTCATTAACATGAGAAATTGTCAAAAATATTTTTTTTAAAAAGTTTTTTTTTTTTTTAATTTTAAGTATTATTAATAATATTTTAAATATATATCATTTTAAAAATTATATAATAAAAGTTCACAAGCCGACTCATGAACTTTCAAACAATAAAAAATTGAGTTGAAGTGCGACTAGTTAGCAAGTTCATGTTCATGAGCTCGTGATAATTATATTTTTCGAGTTTGCGCTAGAGCTTTTTGTCGAGTGAGTTCAGCTCATTTACACCCTAAGCTCAGAGTTCGAAAATAACGAGTTATTGTGATTTATATCAGAAGAATTGATATATATTACCTATATAATTGGTTGTAATTAATTTCTTCATTATTAAAAACAAAAACAAAAAGAAAGTGAAAAAGAACTAAATACATGCCAATCTGATTATTATTGCATTATTACACATAAAACCATTTATTACAGAACATAGAACTGCTGATTGAAGATTCCAGCAATCTATATAACACACAGATCAGCACAATACTAATTATTAATTAATACTAGACAGCCTCTCGATAAATTGATCGAACTCGTCATCACGAGAAAGAACGCTTGCTCTAACGTATTTCGCGCTCGAGCCAAACTGCGTGCCACCTCTTGTCAATATCTTGTGATTGCGAAGAAACCCTTCGCAATCGTCCACTTCACCCTCACACTTTAGCCACGCGAAAGCTGCAAATTTAATTTTAAATTCGACAAATTAATTATATATTTTACTATTTATTATCAAGGGCTCGAGAATTTGTAGCCTCGTGTCGAATTTAATTACCGGGTTGTGGTGCGAAAATATGGCCACTAAAGTTGCACTTTCTTGCGGGGGCAAAATTGGGAAGTGTAAATAGCTTGTTTTGGTCGACTACATCCTCAAGGTCGTTCCACCTCATTGCCATGAGTTTGTAGCTATGTTCGAAGAATGGTTCGATTTTTTTGAACTTGTCTCGTTTTTCGTGCGAATCGGCTATGACTTGTAGGATCTTCGCTCCACAAGTTTGCCAACGTCCACAAGATCTTCGGGGCAAGCAACGTCTCGAAGCTCCTGAACGAGCTCCTGCCGCACCAGCGCGAGGACGCGGTCAACTCCCTCGCGTTCGAGGCCGAGGCCCGCGTGCGGGACCCGGTCTACGGCTGCGTGGGGGCCATCTCCTTCCTCCAGAGGCAGGTCGACCGCCTCCAGAAGGAGCTCGACGCTGCCAACGCCGACCTCATCCGCTACGCCGCCGCCGCCACTCAGGCGCCTCCGCCTCCGCCACG
Source organism: Erythranthe guttata (assembly GCF_000504015.1). The sequence continues at coordinate 497,088 of NW_012195021.1, forward strand.
CCACCGGTCGGCCGTGGATTACGGCAGAGGCGGCGGCGGGGGAGGTGGGTTTTATAATCAAACACCTTCTAGCTTCACATTCCCATACAATTATCATTTTCCCACATGGAATGGAGGAGGGGTGGATGGAAATATATGAGAATTAGTGATTAAATTCTTGAGAATTGGGCTCATGATCATCACCTATATATATATGTCTAGGGTTTGTTTGTTTTTTTTTTTTGTTTTTTTCCCTTTTAAATACCTCTCATATGGTGTGCATTTTTAACTATTTTATAAAGCATTGGCTTCTAGATAACTAGCTAGCCTCACATGCATGAATTAAACTAGAGAATAATATTTATTATATTGGTTGGTTTTTGGCAATTGTACCCTATGGCAAGTCACAAATTACTCTGTGGTAGAAGTGTACTGAATGCACTGTAAGATTAGGGTTTGCATTTTTCAAAACTGTCAGTTTAATGAGATCCGGCGTATTTAACCAGCTCTTTGGTGTAAAATACAAATTACTCTGTGGTAGAAGTGCACTGGATGTACTATAAGATTAGGGTTTGCGTTTTTCGAACTGCCGGTAAGAGATCCGGGGTATTTGACCTCTTTGGTGTAAAATATTGAGAAGTTGATCAAATTCTTGAGGTGGATGATTGGCTATCATGTGAAGAGGCTTTGATTATTCTTTGGGATTGTTGATGATTGAGAGAATATAAAGAAAAAAGTAGTGATTGTGTGTGTGAAGTTACAAAGATTAATTGTAAGGAGAAGATTCTCCATAGCCCTGAGTCTATATATATATATATATATATATATATATATATATATATATATATATATATATATATATATATATATATATGTATTAAGCTACATGTATATATTCTTAATTGTTGTTGAGGACCATCACTTGTTTATTTGTGATGTGCAAAAGTTGAAAGCAGGTGAAGAGTTTGATATATGTATATAGATAGCCTTTGGGTTGAAAAGGGTCCATTTAAATAATCTGAAAACAAAAGTCTGCAGCAAAAGTGCACTTAAATAAGAAGAAAAAGGAAAATTAAATAAAGAGTGGATATTAATGGTATTCTTGATTAATTTCTCTGCAGAAATTTTTTGTCTATTGTTGTCTGATAAGTTTTGGAATAATGAAGAACACAGTGTACTCTTGTTTGAATGGAGGTTTTCTTGATAGCCACAAGACACGTATTATAATTAATGTCAACCACAAGGTCAAAGTTAAACCTCTCTATAGTACCCCTCTTGATATATATTTAAATGAAAAAAACTCTTAATAAAAATAAATAATAATAATTGGCCTTACAACACACGCATCCAAACTGGCTCCGCCACTGAGATCAACTTGTTGTCTTTGCGACGCAAGTTTTTCTAGAAGACAAACCAGGGTAATGTTTGTTTGGTTTCAAAATTAGTTACACGAAACTTCGTCATGTAAATATTGGAGATATTGATATTAAATGATATATTTCTCTTAAACTTTTGGTTGAGGCGGTCGTTCAGTAAGGTATCAGTGTCAACCCAAATGAAAGTTTTTGTTATGAGTGATCGAATTTCACCGCCACCTATTTCAAATATTTAAATGCAGTGCTTCAAAATAAAATATAAAGCGAAAATTTATGTACATATTGTAACTATTTGTAAGATGAATATTCATTATCCATTCATATATAAAATAAATAAAATAACTGAATCTTTGTACCTAAAGATGAAGTGTGAATCTTATCAAAATTTGTCTCAGATTTGTTAGGGACATCTGAAACAGTGATGAGGAACAGGTCTTTCTTGCATTGGATCCGATCAAAAGGTTGTGGCCGGCCCGGCCCGGCCCGGCCATTGTATATATTACTTTCTAGATTTATTATATATTACTTTCAAATATTAGTATAAACCAACATATATTCCCCTTTTGCCCTCCATCCCCCCAAACAAAGAAAAGCAAAATAAGTAATTATATTTATGTAATATTTTATCACAATTACAAATAGAAGGGACTGATCTGAAATTGAATTAAGTAGTTTAATCCCAAATGTACTAGGGTTAGGGTTTCAATCCAATGTGAAAAAAAGTATAACACATGCCCATGTGCACAATTTGGTATAAAAAAATTATGAGTATTTTATGCGTTTTGTAGAACATACACCCGGTGAAATTACACCATGTAGTTTTACAGTATTGTTCTACACATAATAACACACACATTCATGCGTATATGTTCTTAGTATGTAGTTATTTATGTAGATTTATGGTTTCGGTTTCGGTTTTCATCAGGTATATGTTCTTAGTATGTAGTTATTTATGTAGATTTATGGTTTCGGTTTCGGTTTTCATCAGGTGTAGGATCTCATACGCCCCACGTATCAAATTAAGAAAACCCCCTCTTGTTTGGGTAATTACAGTCACCACCTCAACTATGTATTATCTTACGAAAAACCCCATCTAGAGGTAAATTTAGGGATGTTAATTAAATCGGTAAAAACCGAACCGAAATTTGGGTACGCCAACATTTCATACAATTTATCAAACTGAATATACGATTTAGTTCGGTAAATAACCGAATTTCATAAATTTTATGTAAAAATATTTAAAATGATGGGGTGACTTTTGTAATTACCCAAACATGAGTCGAGTTTCGTAATTTAAACATACCTCAAAAGTGACAGTAATTTGCCCAAATTAATATGAAAACTTTCAAATGCATGTTTTTTTTGTGTGTATGTTTGTGTGTGTATGCAGTGGCGGATTTACCAAGGGGTAGGGGGGGCAGCCGCCCCCCAGAAAAAAAAAATTCCAACTTTTTTTTTATTACTTTTTAACATACTATTATACAAATATATGTTTTTGCCCCTCCTATTTTTATTTTCTTCTCTATTCTTTTATGTAATTTTAGATATTCTTTCTCCATTTGTTATTACAATATAAAATACAACTACTAAAATATATATTTTTACTTCAAAATTATAAATATATACTTATTCTAGCAATATTTTGTGAATAACCCGAAAAAAAATTTGGGGCGCTGCCCCAGAAATCCCCAAAATTATTTTTTCCTATAAAATTCGCCCCCCCTTAAAATGTTGTCTAGATCCGCCACTGTGTGTATGTGTGTGTGAGAGAGAGAGAGAGATATGACATGCAAGTATGAAAGCAAATAATTTAGTTTTGATGTACTTGTCGAAATATATAGGGCAAAGTACAGTTTACACCCCTGAACTATAAGGGTTGTACCAGTTTGCCCCCTTGAACTATAAAACGTTCCAAATACCCCCATGTATTTAAATGAGTAAAAAGCAGTTTACCCCCTAAACTATGGCCCGTTTTGCACTTTACCCCCCAAACAAAAAAAATTTGCACGTTTTTACCTGAACTCGTTAATTCGTTGCACGGTGCCCCCTAAACTCAATTTTCCGGCAATTTTAACCGGAATATGAAAACATGTGCTTTGCACGTGAGACTTTTAGGGGTAAATTCGTCCCTTCACTTGCATCTTTAATATTAAATACAAATAAATATTAAAAAAAAAAAGAAAAAGAATAAATAAATAAAGGAAAAAGAAGCTGTTCTTCAAGCTTTTCTTCCAAACCCGTCAATGGCGGCCGCCAAAGAACAGAAGCACAGCCTGCACCCATACATCGAACTCTCCAAACTCATTGCTCTAAAGGGCCACAAATCTCCTTCATTTCAACCCCAAGAAACATCGACCGCCTCCCCAAACTGCCTCCAATTTTCGCTTCCTCCATTAATTTCGTCAAAATCCCACTCCCGAAACTCGAATAACTCTCCGAAAACACAGAGGCAACAATGGACATCAATGGCGGAGAAATGGACTATCTCAAGAAAACCATATAGATATTTTACCATATATCGCAGCACATATTAAGCGAGTTAGCAGATGCAAATGTTAATTGCTATAAAACCATATAGATATTTGAGCAAAAAGCAGTTTTCTTGAGGGGGGAAAATCGAAGAGAAGATGAATGCTAAATTGGAAGAAGAGGATCAAGATAACCACTACCACCAAGAGGAGAAAGAAGAAAAATTGATGAGAATCGCCATCCTCCGCAACCCCCTCTCCGACCGCCGCATCGCCGCCTTCTCGCCCAATTCCTACCGTCTCCCAGCCTTGCCGTATTCTCACCGCCGCATATCCCTCTCAAAACCCTCAAAATCAATCACCGCTTGCTCCGTCAATCCCCCAGAATCGAACCCGTACCCGGTTCGAGACACGCTATCCGGTTCGACCCGGACATTCGCGACAATCGGCGCCGTAGCCCTAGCCGCGTCGAAAGTCATCGCCCCCCACTGCGGGGGGCTGTTCACGCTGGCCGTGAAGGTGAAGGAGCCGGTGGTGAAATCAGCGGGGCCGGCGTTCTTCGCGGCGGTGAGGAGAAGCGAGCTGAGGTCGCTGAACACGCCGCTGACGGTGGTGGCGGCGGGATGGCGAAGTGGCTGGACCTGTACAGCGGGATACTGACGGTGAGTTGCATGCTGAGCTGGTTCCCGAATATTCAGTGGGACAAGCAGCCCCTTTCCGCCATTAGGGATTTGTGCGATCTCTATTTGGGGCTGTTTAGGGATGGGTTGGCTTTGTGAGGGTGGTGGTCGACGGGATGACAACTCCTTTTTTCTTTCTTTTTCTTTTCTTTTTCTTTTTTTTTTTTATGTTTATTTTTTAATGATTAAAATATAGAATGTTAGTGAATGGACAAATTTGCCCCTGAAAATCTCATGTGCAACACACGTGTTGTAATATTCCGGTCAAAATTGTCGGAATATTCCTTTTAGGAGGCACCATGCAATGAATTAACGAGTTCAGGTAAGAACGTGCAATTTTTTTTTGTTTAGGGGGCAAAGTGCAAAACGGGCCATAGTTTAGGGGGTAAACTGCTTTTTACTCTATTTAAATTTTGTTTGTAGATGCTGACGTGGCACTTTGACTTTATGATTTCTAGATATTTTTTATACCTTTTGACATTTTGTGACTACTTTGCCCTTCTATTCAATTATATATATATATATATATATATATATATAAGTTTTTTCACTGATTTTTTTTTTATTTTGTCAAGATTTTTTGTTCCATATTTTCGGGTTTATTTTCTCGTATTTCCGTTTTTCTTCTCATTATTTAACCACTAAAAGGCCACTATTTTTTTCTTCTAAAATTTATTAAAATGTCGAGTAACAACTCAAATACACAAAATTTTTGTACTTCGTGGTACAAGAAATCTTTTAATGCACGAAAATCACCCCAATAGTTATGCATTTAATTAAGGGCATAAACAAAAAATGCACAAAATTGAACAAATGGACAATTAGCAAACATATTGAATCCAAAAATTAAACACAATTAAGAAAATCATGCAAACCATAAATTTACTTTGTCACAAATTCATAACAAAATCGACAAATACAACACGTATTAATTATATAATTATTAAGTTTCTTACAACAAACCTCCAAGGGCAGAAAAGTAATTGAACATTTAAATTAAAAGTGTTAATAATTTAATGGTTGACCATAAACTCGAGGGGGGTATTTGAGACGTTTTGTAGTTCAGGGGGGCAAACTGGTTCAACCCTTATATTTCAGGGGTGTAAACTGTACTTTGCCCAAATATATATATATATATATATATATATATATATATATATATATATATATATATATATATATATATATATATATATATATATATATATATATATATATATATATATATATATATATATTTGTTCTCAATTTGGAAGGTGAAATAAGTGGGCATGCACATGGATTTTAATACTGGGCATAGGAGTTTTTGCTGTAGGTGGCAGTGAAGCAGTGTAAAAGCTGCTTTTCTTGATAGCAAAAGAAGCTTTCTGTCACTTCTGTTTAATCCCTAAAATAATTGTCAATTAATGGCAGATCGTTATATATATATATATACGTTTTTTCAGAATTTATTATTTTCTTTCTGTCTTTTGTATTTCTTTCTGTGTCTCGTTCCATCTTGTCTCTATAATTCATCATCGTCTTCTCGATATCAACAAATTTATCTCTTTTTTTTTTTTTTTCTTGAGAAGTGAGAATCAGTCTTAGATTCATGTCTGTCGGACTGTTTGTTGTATCGTGCATATTTAAATTAAACTGCAAATTAGTATTGTCAAATTATGAAAAAAAATATTTTGGGTAAAATTTATGTAATTCGGTTATTTATCAAACCAAATCGTATATTCAGTTTCGTAAACAGTATGAAATATTGGCGTACCCAAATTTCGGTTTAGTTTTATCAATTTAACATCCCTAAGTTTACCTCTGAGAAGTATTTTCGTAAGATAATACATAGTTGATGGGTAACTGTAATTACCCAAACAGGACAGGGTTTCGTAATTTGACCATCACTCAGGGGTGGCCGTAATTTGCCCTATAAACTTAAAGGCAAATTACCGCTACCCGTAAGGTAAAGTCATAATCATTTCATGTTTGGATATAGTAACAACAAATTTGTTTCGGGAAAAGAGTAAAAGTGAAACGAAAACCAAACTTGCCATCACATTTTCGCTGGTTAACCCAGATAGTTATTGAGTTTACCAAATATCAAAACATAGTCCAATTATTCAGTTAATCATGATAAATTTTTCCCACCAAACGAGACGCCTAAGTTAACCAACGATATTTTTGGAGGCCGAAGACATATATTTTATCGAATCGAGCATATCTAACCTTTTAGGATAAATTATGTGAACTAGGAATGTAATTAAACTTTATGTTTCAATTAAAAAATTTGGCAGGATAATATAGTAAATATGCAAAGTGCCCCTCATAGGATGACAAATTGTATTTCTAGATGTCGTTTGCTTGGGGATATTAGCCATGATTTTATAATAGGACGTTGTTTGATGTCTGGTATTCTCATAATTTGCCGGATCGATTCTCAAATATTATGTTATCATGGTTTATATATATATCTTGCCTTATAAGCATGTTTTTATTGGATAATCGAATGTTCAATATAATAATATAATTGCATTTCATTAAATTATTTAATCTTATAATAACTAACTGATCTTATTTTGACAATCAAATCAAACGATGTCTAATGTTTAATAAAAGAAAAAATCATTTTTGCATTTATTTTTATTTTTTTGGTATGTGGAGAGAGAGAAAGGCCAATAAAATCTTTAAATTTGTAGCTTGAAAAAAGATGTAGTATAGCAGCTTAAAGCAGGACATACGTGCATATTTTAACATGTGCACACATGTATGCACCCCACTAGCTACATTGATTACCTATTATTTGCAGAGCATGCTTTTATTTATTTTTACTTTTTTTTTTTAATTTATTTATCATTTTATGGAAATTTATTCTACATCACATAAAAAAATATGGATCTTTTTGTAATAAGAACAACAAAACATTATTTTTATTTTATTTGATTATAAGCCTGTGATGGCCCACATTTTCTTTTTACATTACACACTAAATTTGTAGTGTGATCGAGTTGACATTAGGGATAGCAATGGGTATATATGAGTTTGGCGGGTGTTAGACCCAGAATCAACCCGTTTTGTGCGGGTTTGGATAGGTTGAATGTTGTTGGGCCGGATAATGGATTTAAATTTTTAAATCAGATGGTTCTGGGTCGGGTCATAAGAACCGACTCATATAAATATATTATATTTAATAATTAATCTATATATATAATTTACATTTAGGATTTCATTTATCAAAGTTTCAATTTTCATTCTGTCTATTCTTATTTGACATTTTTCACCAATTCATTTTTTTTTATTCTCATTTTTTGTAAGCAATGTATAACACTTGTCAACTGTCCCTAGCCGTTATGTCTTTTGAACTTTATTTATATTTTATTATATAATTTTATTATTCACTTTATATCACTTGTAGGTGTATCTTAAAATATTGCATTTTAATTTTGAGATTCTCTTGTTAAATACAAACAGAATATTATGGAAGTTAAAAATATTACATTTTTCTTTTTATGTTAACGGGTCTGAAGGGTTAAAAAAAAAAAAAAAAGATTTGGTCATTATAGATGATAATATTCCTATCTATTTTTTCTGTTCTTTTTATATTAAATACACCTCAAATTAAATTATTGGGCACAAAAGTTAGTACTTAATAATTATGATTAAAAAGACTGGATCCTTGGAAGCAGCTAGATGTCGATGCAATATTAAATTATTTTTTTCCAAAATAATATGCTCTAAATGAAAACTTATGTAATCTTAATTTTTAATATTATATATTATTGATTTGTTTAAAATAGGAGGAATTCAGCTTTCGCCGGAAAAAGTGTATCAGTATATATTCAACTCCGCCGCAAGAGTGTATCTCACTTCTGGCTGGAATAATCAAGAAACCATTTTAAAAGATAATCACATTTAGTTTTTTTTAGACACGTAGATAATGATATAATTAGAAGATTGATTCAAATTTAGGTGTAATGATTTTACGGGTATTAGGTATTTTGCACCCTCTAATTTTGCTCATTTGGCACTTTGCATCCTTACATAAAAAAATATGGCAGATGGCATCCTTAAATTAAGATTTATTTGGCACGTTGCACCCCAATACACTTTTCTCCAAAAATTTGTGTCCGAAAGAATTGATTTTACCATAATCCAATGGGCAAAGTGGTCAATTAATGTTAATTACATCCACGAACAAGGAAGAATATAAATATTTTCTGCAATTAAAAAGGTTGGTAGTGAATTTATTCATAAATTTACCCTTTGAGTCCCCCAAAATCCTTATATTCTATTACTTTTAGGTTTTATGGTGCAATATGCCAAGTAAATTAATTTGAGGGTGCAATCTGCCATATTTTTAACTTAAGGGTGCAAAGCATCAAATATGCAGAATTGAAGGGTGCAAAGTGTCAATTACCTTGATTTTATTGTAATGACTTGGTCTACTATTCCGATAAATATGTGGATGTGCAAGATTTCGTCGGGATTCGATTCCATTGTATTTAGTTACATATAGCATTTTGGTGTGGAATACTTCTCGAACGTATGATGTTAATTATTTATTTCCGACGATCGATGAGTAAAGTTGGTTCGAGATTCTTTTTTTTTCAATATTTTAAATTATATTACCTTTATATTATAATTTAAAATTTGGTCCGACGATCGTATTGTATTCTTGAATTTGATTTCATTGCATGGCACGAGTGAGATACTAGTTGATTCAAATTTAGTTGTTACTAATTTATATATTAAAGTTTTTTTTGTTAAATAACCTAAATCAAATTGAAATTTAAATTTGTACCAATATTCTTTTATGAGATTCTTGGTTGACTACATCTAGTGATGGAGATATATATTAACAAAGCCCTTTTGTGCTGAAATAGCATGATTACCAATGATGATGCTCATGATTACATATGTATTTGAATTATTTGATTTTTTTTTAAATAACCGAAAAAGCAATAGCTAGTTGAGATTTTTATAAACAACTTTGATACTCCTCCGTGTCAAAATATTTGTCATTTTAGATATTTATTATAAAAAAATTGTTAAATTAGAATTATGTCACGCATTAATTACACTGTTCTCAAATTTTTTCGGTCCATGAGACGCTACACCTGGTGTAACACATTGGGTTGTTTTAAGCACATACACACATTAGTTGTTACTATATACAGATCAATTAATTCAAGATCATCCGATATAAATTAACTAGTATTCTTTTTTAACGATCTTCTTGGAATTGGGCCAATATAACATTAATGGGCTTATCTGCAATACCTAACCCAATAATATTCTTGAAAAAAATAGACGAATATAGGCCTTATGGGTATAGCCCATCAACTTTCATTAACATGAGAAATTGTCAAAAAATATTTGTTTAACAACTTTATTTTATTTTTTAATTTTAAGTATTATTTATAATATTTTGAATATACATCATTTTAAAAATTATATAAATAAGTTCACGAGCCAACTTATGAAATCTCAAACAATAAAAAATGTGATAATTATATTTTTCGAGTTTGTGCTGGAGGTTTTTGTTGAGCCAGTTCAACTCATTTACACCCTAAGCTCATAGTTCGAAAATAACGACTTATTGTAATTTATATCACAAGAGTTGAGATGTATACTACCCATTGCACCTATATAATGGGCTGAAATTAATTTTTTCATTATTAAAAACAAAAATATGAAAAGAAAGTGAAAAAGAACTAAATACATGCCAACCTGATTATTATTGCATTATTACACATAAAACCATTTATTACAGAACATAGAACTGCTGATTGAAGATTCCAGCAATCTATATAACACACAGATCAGCACAATACTAATTATTAATTAATACTAGACAGCCTCTCGGTAAATTGATCGAACACGTCATCACGCGAAAGAACGCTTGCTCTAACGTATTTCGCGCTCGAGCCAAACTGCGTGCCACCTCTTGTCAATATCTTGTGATTGCGAAGAAACCCTTCGCAATCCTCCACTTCACCTTCACACTTTAGCCACGCGAAAGCTGCAAATTTAATTTTAAATTCGACAAATTAATTATATATTTTACTATTTATTATCAAGGGCTCGAGGATTTTTAGCCCTCGTATCGAATTTAATTACCGGGTTGTGGTGCAAAAATATGGCCACTAAAGTTGCACTTTCTTGCGGGGGCAAAATTGGGAAGCGTAAATAGCTTGTTTTGGTCAACTACATCTTCAAGATCGTTCCACCTCATTGCCATGAATTTGTAGCTATGTTCGAAGAACGGTTCGATTTTTTTGAACTTGTCTCGTTTTTCGTGCGAATCGGCTATGACTTGTAGGATCTTCGCTCCACGGATTTGCGATTCTTTCGACACGCCGATGGTGCTTAGCATGATGAATTCCGTCATTTTCTTCGCAATCTCCTCGTCTTTAACGAGTGCCCAACTGCAATACGTCACCCCGAAAATTTATCAATTAGGTAAATACATTTTTTTTTAATTTGTCATCTAGCAACGTATAGTATTTAATCGCATTCGAAAAACGAGTTCTTTTAAACAAACATTTGTATATTTTTTCACTACAGGAAATAATTGTTTTAGTGACAATATATAATAACATCGATCACTATACTATCTACATTCTTGCCACTCTCTTCATTCCAAAAACGAAAAAAAAAATCGTAAAAAGAAATCATGCCTCGCATTCTTGTTAATTTTCGTCATGCCCAAAAAACGCCGTAAAACGACAAAGAAAGTATCTCATAAAGAACACGTGCCCGAGTAAAAAATGAATAAAATGCTA
>NW_012195021.1:510857-528642 GCF_000504015.1 Erythranthe guttata
GCAATGACAAAAAAAGTTGGATTTTTTTTAATTATTATTTTGGTATACTAGTATTTTTTTCCGTGCGATCGAGGAAGAAAAATATAAAATAATAATAATTACAAAATTTCGATGCTATGACCTTGTACCAATTTACTACCCCGAATCAGTTGAGCTACACGGGCATGCGGTCTGTCCTAACTTTTATTATTTATATATATACACGATATATAAGTGTTTGAATTTTGTTTTTTTGTAATTCGATAATTTTAAGGGTGGAAATTAGCCGGACCAAGTTGGAAGTAGCACTTTTGAAAATATTTCAATTTTTTTTCCGGAGGTGAAAAATTAATCAAATTCTATTCCAAATAATTTTAGAAAAATAGGAAATTGGAATTTCGGGTTTTGGAATGAAAATACTTTTCTGCAAAATCTAAATTGGCCTAAATTGAAAATTCTACTATGCATTGACTTATAAGAAAAAATACACAATTTGATACAAGTGTAATCCAAGCAACCTATTCAATTTTCAAAATATTGATTCTCGCCGTTGATCAACTATTAGTTTTAGATTGGGCTCAAACATATCGAAATTTATATTATAGACTTGCAGTGACACAAAAGCACTAAATCATACACATTCATCGGCAAATCTCTATACGTTGTTCACCCGATCTAGAATATATTTGAATCGTTTCATCACAAACGAGGCTGAAATTAAAACACCAGTCCGCAAAGAATTTACAAGAACCTGCTCAATATTTTACATACGTCAACGACATTGTTTTTTCTTAACCTTGTCTGAACATTACAGTTACGAAATAAACACGAAACAATTCCTCAGCAATATTCATCTTCGTGAAAATTTCGACAAGATATAGACAACAAAAAATAAAAGCAGCGCAAAAAGAATCACGTGCATTATATGACTTGAACCTTCCCTAATGATGCTCCGGTTAAGTCTCCTCATGTTGTTTTTCAACCCTGCCTGAGCTTTAATCACCGTCATTTGCTGTACAAACAAAAGAAACAGAGATTAAGGGTCGTTTCTTATTACGTACAAAGTTTAACTTGTAAAGGTTCAAACTCGGCAACTATATTGAAAAAAATGTATAAATTTTATTTAACAGGCACATACAGCAACAAAATCCTTTTCGTCGACCACGTAATAAATCTAACTACGAATCAAAATCAATAGAGTCGAATTTCCAAGATTCCACACTGTGAGTTTTTGGTGGAGGAAAACCACAGCATACTAAAACATCCATTTTCTTACACTCAAGTCTCGAACACGATACTCGAAATGGTTTCGATTATTTTAGATAGCTAATCAACTACCGACAACAAGGGCTCAGACAACTTTCTTGTTCTTGAGTTGAACAAAATCTTGGGAATCCAATTTAAATAGTTGAGGGATAAAAGAATTGACAAACAAAATTATATCATAGTTAATTAGGCCTTCAAAGAATTGATTTGCATGGTGTAGCAGCAGGGGTGGGGCTAGGATTTGTGCGAATTCGATTTTTTTTCAAAATTTATAGGGTAGAATATTGGTTTTTTTAAATTAGTAGGATAAAAGACAAGTTCAGACAAACTTGAGAGGGGAATGGCGGCGACCAGGACCACCCATAGGCTCTTAAAAAAAGAGAAGTAATTATCAATTAAACCTGCAGGTGATTTTTCAGAGAAATAAATAGGCATCAATTCCGTTTTCATGTGGCAGTTAGTTGAACTCAAATACTGGGAGTAGAGTTCAAGGTGTACCGTACCAGCTGATTGAGGAAATCATTTTGGAACTTTGCTTCAGTCTCGATTTCTTGAGCTACCTGCAACATCATGTAAACAATGTAAGACCTCACATGCCTGGACCAAAATATATATGATATAAGATTTAGCATAGCATAATCTCCAAGTACGGGATAGGAACAGGATACAGTTTTCATCACTGATTGGTTTATTACATCAACTTTGAAAAGAAACACTTAGCGTTAAATGTATGAATATGAATGGGAACTTGGATGTTAACAAATAACTCGGTTTGATGCTTAAGTTAAAATTCAAGGAGTCAGTTGAATATCTGCCACTTGCTCGACCAGCCCAAACTTTTCACCCATACACAACCACATAGAAATATCGAGACAGTGCTCCATAGAAACTTCATATTACAAATAAAAACATAAACGGCATAAGAAATGGAAATTGCAGGAGAGAGTGTTTAAGTTCATAATTTGTATTCGCCAAGGTTTAGCCTCTCCCACATTGAGGCTTGGTGAGAGGTTGTGGGTTCCGATTCCTTCGGGTGCGTGTGCAGAAGGCCACGTTATGATGCCAATTAAAAAAAACGGTCATAACTTTGTATGCAGGTTACAAGTTTTTTATAACAAAATGAAATAAGCACCTAGGCTTCAAGAAGCATACATGACATATAGCTGATACAATATAACATTTTTCATAAACATCAATATCAGATCATATCTTTCTGCCTTCGGCAATTAGTGGAATGCGAGAGACTACAGTTATTACACAGCATGCATTACCCCATACATTTTTAAGTTCGATACCGAAAGAATCGAAACCGTGATTTTTATTTTTTTTCTCACAGAGAACGAGATGTGTAGCTTTAAAAGCTAGGATTCAACATAGCAGTAAATGAATCGGCAAGCTCCAAATTCATCGAAAGATTTTTTCATTCAAAATTTTTATCCATTTCTTGCTGTGTTGAAAAGTGCAGAGATCAAAGTTGAGTAATTAATACAATAGACTATCACCAAGAACCGGAACTTATTCTTAAACCTAGCCAAATCAGCAAATAGAGTTATTCTTAAAAATGTTGTCGGAAATCAAACTTCATGAGCAGGAACTCCCTTCTCCAAACAAGGCTGATCCATATTTCACAAAATGAAGTAAAAGAAAAAAAATAATAACAAAATTGATTTTAAATCCTAGTTGCAAAATCTAATTAAATTTTCAACACAACATCAGAATTTGCTTACAAAAATTACACAAACTAGTCAGAAAAAGGGCTCCAGGTGTAAATTATATTCGTTCTATCTTCTCTTAAGTGTAAATTTTCACAGTATCAAGCTAAATAAAAACATAAATTAAAAAATATATGCATAAAAAAATTCAGAGAAGTAAAAAAAAAAGGAAGGAAAAAAAAAAAAAACCCTTACATTTCTGAGTTTTCGAACTTGATTCCGAAGACCGGTGACCTCTTCATCAAAGTCGGCGTGCATCGGATCAATTCGCAGCTGAATCTCATCGGAATTGCCGCCATACGCCGCCGGCCTCGTGCTTAATCCATCCCTGTTTCAGTTAACGAATCAACAACCAATCAATCGGCGCCATAGCGAAAATTTTGCCCTTAATAGCTTCAAATGAATAGCATGTGGATGTTATTTACAGGATAATTCCATGAAAATACCTTGATCTGTACGGATCACCCATCGGAGAAGAAGATGAATAAATTCGGAAATCTGCAAAGATTAGGAAATTTATTATTTATTATAAATTTTTAATTTCCGTTTCAGGCTTTAAAATTTCATTTCTTAATCGGGATATTATTGCATTAAAGGGCTTCAAGATGCGATTATTTTCAAATTGCACCGTTTAGATGAGAGAAATTGATTTTTAGACACTATTAAATAAAAAAAATGAATTATTTGAGTATTGAATATTAATTAATGAATAAAATGCATGTACTATTATCAAAGCTCATTAAGAAGGCTAAAGAGTAAAGACATGAAGAGACATATTCTATTTAATTTTTACATTGTCCTCTTATATCATTTTAGTGTTACATACCAAATTTTGAATAATGTCAAATAAGTTACAAAGATTCATTACCTATCATGCAAACAATGAAAATAAAATTAAAGAAATTAACTTCCAATTATTCAAGACTATACTTAATTATTGTGCCGCGTTGTACAATAGTCATTACGTCATTACGAACGATAGCGTTACGTAAGCCATTGCGTCATGCGCTAGTCATTACGAACGATAGCGTTACGTAAGCAGTTACGTCACATGCTCCGCTGTAAACCCTAATTTCGACACACTATATAACGGACCTACGGACCTGAAACTCGATAAAATTTAGGGCAGTGCGGCGCCGCAGATCTAGAATTGCTAAAGAAAAAATCTTTGATTTATATTTTCACAAATTCATCTCCATTCTTCCTAAAAATTCATAGATTAGAAACACATTTTACAATTCATACATATAATTTTATTTTTATTTCTTTATAATAATCTTTTTTTTTTTCCAAGGCTTTTACAATTTTGTTTGGTTCATTTGAGCCTGATTTTGCAAGTATAAAACCCTTGTTAAAATCCTTCAAACCCATCCGATTTTCCATCTTTCCCTCCCCTTCTTCTCTGCAGACTGAGAAATGGATTCCGGCAGCGGCGCGTCGCTACCATCGTCAGGCACCGACGCGCGGAAGCGGCGCGTGTCGTATTTCTACGAGCCAACAATCGGCGACTACTACTACGGCCAAGGCCACCCGATGAAGCCCCACCGCATCCGCATGGCGCACAATCTGATCGTCCACTACGGCCTCCACCGCCGAATGGAGATCAGCCGCCCCTTCCCCGCCGACTCCGCCGACATCCGCCGCTATCACTCGCCTGAATACATCGAGTTCCTCTCGTCCGTCTCCCCTGACACGCTCCACGACCACACTCACGCGCGTTCCCTGAAGCGCTTCAATGTTGGCGAGGACTGCCCCGTTTTTGACGGCTTATACAGCTTCTGCCAGGCCTCGGCTGGCGGCTCTATCGGCGCAGCCGTCAAGCTGAATAGGCAGGACGCTGATATTACGATTAATTGGGCGGGGGGTTTGCACCACGCGAAGAAGAGCGAGGCGTCGGGGTTTTGCTATGTTAATGATATCGTGCTGGGTATTCTCGAGCTGCTTAAAATGCACAGGGTAATTAATCCACAGTTAACACTTGTTTATTTATTTGTTTTTTTAGTATAATAAATAATTTTCCATTGGCATATATAATCGAATTGAAATTATGTACATCCTTAGGGCTTTTTACCCCCAATCCTTTTTTTCGGTTTTGGTGTGTTTTATTAGTGGTTCATTTGGTCTGATTTATCAATTTGTTTGTGCTGTTCATGTGGACCTGTCTTTCTGCTAGTATCGATTATGTGTTTCGCATGTTATATTTTGATTTGAAATTATTTTATGCAGCTGAAGAAATTGAAACTAGGAAAGCATGATTATACTTAGTCTGTTTTTCCCCTTGTTTTCCATTTTAATTATAGTGAGTGCATCATTTGGTCTGATTTATCGATTTCCTTGTGCTGTTTATGTGGTTGCCTTTCTGCTAGTAATATCGACTATTGTGTTCGTATGTTATATTTTGATCTGAAATTATTTTATGCAGCTGAAGAAATTGAAACTAGGAAAGCATGATTATACTTAGTCTGTTTTTTCCCTTGTTTTCCATTTTATTTATAGTGAGTGCATCATTTGGTCTGATTTATCGATTTCCTTGTGCTGTTTATGTGGTTGCCTTTCTGCTTGTAATATCGACTCTGTGTTCGTATGTTATATTTTGATCTGAAATTATTTTATGTAGCTAAAGAAATTGGAACTAGGAAAACATAATTATATGTGTATGATTTTTTCCAGTTTATTTATAGTGCATCATTTGGTCTGATTTATCCATTTGTTTGTGCAGTTTATGTGGTTGTCTGTCTGCTAGTATTGACTATGTGTTCATATGTTATATTTTAATTTAAAATTATTTATGTAGCCGATGAAATTGAAACTAGGAAAGCATAAATATACTTGTATGATTTTTTCTTATTTTCCATTTTATACTTGTGGGTCATTTGGTCTGATTTATCCCTTTGTTTGTGCTGTTTATGTGGTTGTATTTCTGCTAGTATCTACTATCTGTTCGTATGTTATATTTATACTTGAAATATAATTTTATGTAGCTGACTAAATTGAAACTAGGAGAGCATAAATATACTTGTAGGATAAATTTTCCATTGTTTTTTCATGGTAAGGAGAAAAAAAATGTTATCATCGGAGCCGTGCATTACTTTCGATGAATAAGTGATATTATACAATCTCATTGTTAATGTTTGCTTGCAAATTGATATTTTATTGTATTCATCTCTTTTATTTCATTGCATTCTGATGTTTATATTTTCACTGGCAGCGTGTATTGTACATAGATATTGATATTCACCATGGAGATGGTGTTGAAGAGGCATTTTATTGCACTGATAGAGTAATGACGGTGTCATTCCATAAATTCGGGGAGTTCTTTCCTGGAACTGGGCATATCAAAGACATTGGGGCTGGTGGAGGGAAGTATTATTCTCTTAATGTCCCATTGAACGATGGAGTCAACGATGACAATTTCCGGAGCCTATTCCGTCCCATAATCCAGAAAGTCATGGAGGTATATCAGCCGGAAGCTGTTGTGCTTCAATGTGGGGCAGATTCATTGGCTGGCGATCGATTAGGATGCTTTAACTTGTCGGTTAAAGGTCATGCAGATTGCCTTCGTTTTCTGAGGTCGTTCAATGTCCCTCTTATGGTTTTGGGTGGAGGAGGGTATACAATTAGGAATGTTGCCCGTTGCTGGTGTTATGAGGTCTCTCTCTCTTTCTCTCTGTTTGTGCATATTTTGTGCTCTATTTTCTGGTTCAATGTGCATTTTCATTTAATTTAAATTGATTGAATTTTATCTGGCTTCATAAAATTATTCAATTTCTGTTAACTTCTTTGAAATATCTGCTGATATATTGTTTTTCACTTTGTGTTAGACTGCGGTGGCTGTTGATGTGGAACCTGAGAATAGGTTGCCATATAATGAGTATTACGAATACTATGGCCCTGATTACACTCTCCATGTGGAACCAAGCCAGATGGAAAATCTGAACACAGAACGAGATATGGAGAAAATCAGGTGAAACTTTTTGCACCAAAATTATAATACGTTAATGGAGATATGCTTGAAAATTCGTGGTATAATGGAAATTGATATGCATATGTACATTAGAACCTTTCCTGCACGTCAGGAGCACCACAGGTGCGCATGTGTAGCCCCCACAGACCACAGACATTGCACGTCTTTCCTGCATGCTTATCATTTGGCTGTTAACCTGAAGATGCCATTTTTTTTTGTTAAGCTTGTCGTATGAAGCATTCAATTACTTTGGAACGCTTAATTATTATTGTTCTTTCTGATATGGAAATTGATATGCATCTCTGTACATTAGAACTTTTTCTGCACATCGGGAGCACCACACTTGCGCATATGTGGCCCCCACAGAGTACACACGTTGCACAACTTTCCTGCATGCTTATCATTTGGTTGTCAATCTGAAGATGCCAATTTTCTTTGTTAAGCTTGTCTTATGAAGCATTCAATTACTTTGGAACGCTTGATTATTATTGTTCTTTCTGATATCCAGTAAATTACTTTGGTACTTTTATCTGGTTATGTGCTGTAATATGCAAAATATTCATTATCTTATTTGAAATTACAGAAACATGCTGCTTGATCAACTCTCCAAACTACAGCATACACCCAGTGTCCCATTTCAAACAATGCCTTCAACAACTGAAGTTCCAGAAGAGGTAAAATTAGTGGGGCAAGCAGGCTACATTCTCCCAATTTATATGTGATTTACTTATGCACATTCTGTTTTTCTTTTTATTTATAGAGAGAAGAAGACATGGAAGTGAGGACTAAACCTCGGATATGGACCGGTCAGGACGATTATGAGTCGGATGATGAAGAAAATGGGAAGATGGCTCAGCGAAGTCTGAACAGGGGATCTTCAGATCTGAGGTAGGATCTGACATTGGGAACTTACTACAAACGATTTCAATTTTATTTGTATTTTATCTGAACAGCATACTGTCTATCTGAATAATTTGTTTTGTTTACTGTTTTTTCGGTTGAATTGGATATGGATAGGGATGAATTTAGTTGTTTGGATTTATTCTAAATGCACCACAATTGCACAAAAATAGCTCTAAGTATGTTTATTTTTTTTTTTTTTTTTTTTTTTGCTGTAATAATGGTGACAGTTTAGGTTATGGGTGATGAGGGGTTCTCTAATCCTTAAGACACACATGAAATTGGTATTTAAATACTATCACTACTTGCATAGAAAATTTAAATAAAGAATAAAAAATGACATCTCAAATTGTGCTCTCTAAATGCCCCAAAATAGCTCTAAATAAGTTTTTTATTTTTATTTTTATTTTTTTGGGTGCTATAATAGTTGTAGTGGTTAGGTTGTGGGTGATGAGGGCTCTATAATCCGTAAGACACACAACATGAAATTGTTATCTAAACACTATCACTACTTGCATACTAAATTAAAATAAAGTAAAAAAAAAAAGATGTCTAAAATTTATTTTAAAAGAGGAACTTAGATTCACACGAAAACGTTCATTCGCTCTTCGAGGCGGCCACAGAACAATTGGTTTTGGGAAAAACTTTTTTGTCTTTGGTGGTTTCTCGGATGAGCAGAGCTTGTATGATGATGTGTATATGGTTTCTCGGATGAGCAGAGCTCGTATGATGATGTGTATATGGTTTCTTTGATGAGCAGAGCTTGTATGATGATGTGTATATGCTTGACATAGGTAAGTAAGGTTGTAATGAATTTAGTAGTTTTGAAGAGTTCACCAAAGCGCATGAAATCTTTGTGGAAAAACAAGAAATATCATATTAATTTCAAATACTGCTCTAATACATATGTTTAACATAATTGTCTTAAACTCTTGCACTGGCTTAAATCATTTTGTGTTTCTTTCGTATGTTAAAATTGACATTGTTCAATATGATCATATTATTCTGAAGCTTTCCTACATGAATTATGTGGAATAACTAAAAAGTAGTCTTACCACATTGTTTAAGATGACTCCATAAATGGATTCTAAATGCACTACTGTCGCACAAAAATAGCTCTATATATGTTTCTTTTATTATGTTTTGTGTGCTATAATAGTTGTGATGGTTAAATTGTGGGTGATGAGGGGCTCTCTAATCTTAAGACACAACCTGAAATTGGTAAATAAATACTATCACTACTTGCATAGAAAATTTAAATGTAAAAAATGATCTAAAACTAATTTAGAAAGAGTATCTTAGATTCACACCAAAATGTTCCATTCCCTCTTCGACGCGGCCACACAATAATTGGTTTTGGGAAAAACTCATTTGTCTTTGGTGGTTTCTCGGATGAGCAGAGCTTGTATGATGATGTCTATGTGCTTAACTTTGGTACGTAAGCCTGTATTGATTGCTATTTCTAGATGAGCAAAGCTCGTATGATGATGTGTATATACGTAAGCCTGTATTTATTGCTATTTCCAGATGAGCAAAGCTTGTATGATGATGTGTATATGCTTGGCATTGTTACGTAAGCCTGTATTTATTGCTATTTCCAGCTGAGCAGAGCTTGTGTGATATGTGTATATACGTAAGCCTGTATTTATTGTTATTTCCAGATGAGCAAAGCTTGTATGATGATGTGTATATGCTTGACATTGTTACGTAAGCCTGTATTGATTGCTATTTCCAGATGAGCAAAGCTCGTATGATGATGTGTATATACGTAAGCCTGTATTTATTGCTATTTCCAGATGAGCTAAGCTTGTATGATGATGTGTATATGCTTGACATTGATACGTAAGCCTGTATTTATTGCTACTCTAGATGAGCAGAGCTTGTATGATGATGTGCCTACATCAAACAAGAACCCTCTGAATCGTCCGAGATGTTTATTGAATCCTAACAAATTCGATTTCTTTATTTAGCTTGGAATTTTGAATAGTTATCTCTTTGCATTAGAAATCTCGTTTGAATCAATAGGTGTTGACTTGTGAGTAATCATTGATTGGCTTCTTTATTTTATTGTGATTGCAATTGATGTTATTTTTTTGTGCAATACAGGGGCAGTTCTGGTACTGTCGAGGAGGATGATATGGCTGGTGCACGTCAACGCAGATGAGAATATATTAGTTTTCTTCCCTCCCTCTCGTTTTTTCGGTAAATTCTAGGCCCGAGTATACATTATACAGAGGAAAAAAGAAACAATTTGTTAGATTTGAACGATAGTTTTTTTATGCAAGTATTGTACAATATCTTGCCTGTAATTCATTTAGAACAAACACGAGTGATGGTTCGAATGTAAATCCAGTGTACGGATATATATGCATGCGCGTGTTGTGATTTTTTTATAGCTGTTATTGTTTATAGTGTAGAACCAGAAGTAGAAAGGCTTCTGCTATGTGCGTGTGGTGTGTGTGCGCTTTTTGTGGTGTGGTATGTGGGTACATATATTGTGGTTTGGAATTTATTTTTCATTTATCAATGTGTGAATTTTATTGATGAATAATAAAATTTGACATTTAGCTGAAATATATTTTTAAGTTATATAATGGAGGATTAATTTAAATATATGTACAATATTTTTTTAGAAGAGTATAATTAAACATTTTGAAGCTAATAAAATATTATAGCTGTGGTGTTTCTTTTGAAAATTGTGCAAATTTCTTTGTAGAAAAACTTTAATTTTGTACATATTAGTTATTTGAGTGCATATTGAAGATCAAATTTGTGGATTGATAGTTCTTTGTTAGTGCACAATTTGTGCACATCGTGTGTGTATAACATCACTTTTGCACACCCCCCAAAAGAAAAAGAAAAAAAGAAGCTTAAATGAAGCTCTAAACATCACTATAAACTTGTCACCAATTCAACTTATCAGCTCTAAAAACATCTTATCAGACGCAAGAGCTTATCAGCTGTTTAAAATAAGTTTAGACAAACACGCTCTAAGTTTTGTAGCAAGGACTGCTAAAGTTTTGAATTTAAAAAAGAAAACGATAGATAAAAAAATAAAATTAAAACTCGGCTCGTGTAATGCCCACAGTATTTAGTTTATCAAGCCCCCGCTTTCAAGCCGATGTGTCACTTTATTTAATCTTGTTGTATTAAATGTTAGGTCCCCAAAGCTTTGATAAAGATGCGATTCACGTTTAATCCAATTTATTGCAACGAAAACGATGCCTATATATACACGTATTGTTAGACAAATCATCTACAAATTTACGTTGTATATACAACAGATTGATATCTAGCATAAAAAGTTCAAGTAATATATATATATATATATATATATATATATATATATATATATATATATATATATAGATATAGAGATGGCTTAGAATTCAATCAATTGGAATGCAAAAGCACCAGCAGATCAATTTGCTTACAAACTACTTCATTATTGCTCTACCCCACTCTCTTCTAATATGACTTTAAGTCTAAGTTTGATTATTTCTGTTAAACACCCTTTAAATCATCATCATATATATAATTAATTATCCTTGATGATCACATGTCCTTTTTTTTTTATCATATATATTTAAGTTCCTAGCTGCCACACATTACTATATTTGAGCTCCATAAACTTGTTTCCATTTCTTAATAGTTCTCGTTCCGACAAATACCTCATTTTCTTCTCATTTATAAAAAAAAACACGAGAAAAATGGGACGACACTCTTACTGTGTGAAGCAGAAGCTGAAGAAAGGCTTGTGGTCACCTGAAGAAGATGATAAATTGTGCGATTATATTACGAGATTCGGTGTCGGTTCTTGGAGTTATGTGCCTAAATTAGCCGGTACGCATATTTTCATCTGAATTTTTTTTTTCCGAAGTTTGTTATTTGGATCAATGATCCAAATATGTATATATTTTCGTTAAATATGTAAGTTCACGTTGCCTAGCGTTTTTTCCACGTAGGTTTGGAGAGATGCGGAAAGAGTTGCCGACTGCGATGGATTAATTATTTGAGACCTGATCTTAAAAGAGGAAAGTTTTCGCAACAAGAAGAGGATTTGATCCTCACTCTTCATCAATCTCTTGGCAACAGGTTATTATTATTATTAATATTTATAGTAACAATAATAATATATATATATTTCAAGAATTTAATTAATCTTGATATGTGTAATTCATTTTGGTGATTTTTGAAGTAATTAAAAAAAATGGCAGGTGGGCTCAAATTGCAGCACAATTGCCAGGAAGAACAGACAATGAGATCAAGAACTTTTGGCACTCGTCTCTTAAGAAGAAGCTTCCGGAAACGCACGAGAATATAACTCAAACTCGAACGGAAGTTATCAATATGGAGGATAAAGTACTCTATGATCCTCTTTTCTTGTCCGAATTACAATGCGATCCTGATTTTTCGCAGCAAAATCTCACGAGGCCTAATTATTTGGATAATCGAAAAACGGAATATTCCGATAGCTCGGTCGGAAATACTCCTAGTACATTTTCATGGGACGATGAAATTAAAAACAAGTATGAATCCATGTTTGATTTCCGGATCGAAGAAACGAATACGCAAACTGTATGGGAAGAAGGGAATCAGCAGATTGGAGATTTTGGTAATTATCCATTGGCATTACTTTCTGAAGAACTGTCTGCAGCAAACTTTGATGCTTTTCAACAAATGTGAACTGTAATTTGTTTTGTTTTTTATTTTTTATTATTTATTTAACAAATTTCATTTACTTGTATTAATTTAGGGAAAGCTTTTCAGGTGTGAATTTTATATCTTGATTTCTTTTTATATATTTTTTTTATTTTTATGTTTTTTTCATTTTCCATGATTGAATTAATTAATAAAGTAAAAAATATTGGTGAGGTGTATTTCAAGAATTATTCTAAAAAAAAATTATTTTCTTTTCGAGAATTATTATTTATAATAAATAATAATTTGTGTATTTTATTTGAGGGTTAAAATCAAAACGAAACATTTTAATTTGATTTCGACTATCGACTTTAGAATTCTTTTTTTATTTTTTATTTTCTTTTAAAGATTGAATTAAGGAGGTGTGACTTTCTTGATATGGACCATGCACATAAACCTGCATTGTCATTTTCATATCTTCTTACATGCAGTGTTGGTCCATGCAAAATTATTGTTGAAAATAGGATTGGAATTACCTAGGGGTGAAAGTTGTAACTAAAATTCCAATTTCCGTTGGTTTCGATGTGAAAAGTTCCGATTTTGGAATAATTTTTTTCATTCCGATTTCCAAAAATTTCCGATGTTTTTGGGTTGGAATTGGAACTCCGGAAATTATGAAATTTTCCGCTAAGTTTTGAAATTTTAGAACTCGTGTGATTTCCGAAACTTATCCGAAATTCCAAGATTTCCGGGAGTATTGGAATTGGAACGAATTATTAGATTCAAAAATTTTTGGAATTGATTTTGTACTTCCGAAAAGGTTAATTCCGATCCGTTCCATCTGAATTTCGACCCTAGAATTACCAAATTAGTATTTTAGATGTTAAAAAAGTCTGATTTCCTTCGAAAATGAAAAGTTATATCTGAAATTTTTCCATCCAAATGTTTTCAAAAAATATATATACTCCAAAATTAGAAAATTTCGAATCAGCATTCAGAAGTTCTGTTTTGATTCAGAAAATTTTCAGAAAAAAGTTCGGAATTTTTCAGAATTATACTCAAGAAATGAACTGAGATCGCACGGAAACGTTAAAAAATCGAAATATAGGAAATCAAAATGAAAGATCTTGTTTCGAAAACCCGAAATTTTTCGGATAAGGATCGACAACAAATTTCATATACTTGTTATTACATAACCACAGTAATTATATACCATTCTGCATCTTTTCATATGCAACTAACAATTAACAGATAACTTGCTCAATCCCATAATAACACACACACACACACACACACACACACACACACACACACACACACACACAAATCCATTCATAGAAGTTTGTGCAGAAAACCTGATAGATAAGATATTTTCTTAAACCTCTATAAATTAATTTAGCGAATTATTAAATTATTTGGTTAATAATTTAATATATTTTCACCGAATTGAGACCGAAAAAACTATTATTTAATCGAGGTTATTAATTTATCGAGCTTCTAGTGTATATAATTTCATAACATTCTGCATATGCAATTAACAATTAACAGATACTTGCTCAATCCCATAAAAATACACACACACACACACACACACACACACACAAATCCATATTCATCGAATAACAAATACGAATCGAGAATTATTTTCGAAACACTCGATTATCGATCTTGAAAAAAAAAAAAAAAACCCGATAAAATCGCACTTTCTAAACGTGTCTATGCGTAGTATGTACTACTCCACCAGCCTGATAAATAGTAAGCTGATGAATAGCCTTAGCAAACAATTCTCTCAACTCGGGATTCTGACTCACGACATATCTCGCCGAGCCCTCGACTACACTCAACGCCCTCGCCTGCTCGAGCGCTTTACTATTCCCGGCATTTATCGCGAGATTACAAAGCAACACGAGCTCGTGCAAATGCAAACTACCCCTATCGTTGCCTTTCAATAAACTCATCAACTTCGGCACCCCGTTGAACTCGATAATCGCCTGCGTATGCTCCTTCCGATTATAATTATCCTCGCACACAAATTTCCCCAACGCCTTCGCTGCCTCGCCGCCGATTTCAAGATTCTTATGGCCAAGATTCGAAACCAAAGACTCCACTATTCGTTTCTCCTTGGCGGCAAACATCGAAGCCAAACACCCGATCGTCTTGATGGCGGGGACCACAAAGGCCGGATTTTGATAGTCCTCGTTTATTACGCGTAGAAGCTGGTCCAGGACGACCTTCGCGGCGGTCGAGGTTGGCTTGAAAGCGGCCCGTTTGAGATCGTAGTTCGATTCCGCCACCGCCGCCAGCTCCATAACCACCATCAAACAGTTGGTTTTCAAATCGCCGCTTTCGGTTTCGATAGTCTTGGCCAAAACTAGCAAGGCTTTGGTTTCAGTGATTTTCTTGCTGTTCGATAAACTCCCTCTCGCGAGTTTTCGAAGCGCGTTCGCGCAGCTCAACTTAAGGCTCGATTTAACCTCAGGCGACTCGGATTCTCTCTCCTTTTCTTTCCTACGCTTACCGCTCCCCTCCAAACTATTACTACTATCGTAACTATGAATGCTCTTCTTCGTCATCTCTTTGTTAATTTCGACGAGCGAATGGATGCTGTTAACGGGTTTCTTCGGATTCGCGGATTCTTTAAACTCGTCCAAATCGACATCCACGCCTAAAAGCGCGACTAGCGGCCTCGTTATATTCTCTCTCCCGAAATCCTCCCGCACGTCGGAATCCATTTCCGACATTTTCGCGACTAGATTCACTAATGTGACTTGAACCCTCATGTGAGCTTCCGGGAGCAATTTTGAGACGATTTGTACGCCTAGGGCTTCTGCGATTGTCCGAACGCGGCTTCGATCGTCGGCCAGATTGCAGAGGGCGGTGGCGGCGGCGATTTGCGCTTCAAGGTTTCGACTTTCTTTTAGCATTTTCAATAGAGGGGGGATCCCGTTTTCTTCTACGATGATTTTTTTGTTCCGTTCGTTGCTGCCGTGGGTTAGGGTTGCTAATTCGTTCGCCGCCTCGGGTTGGCCCATGTGGAGGGCGGCGATGTACGGCCAGACCCAAGCTAGGATGGGATCGGTGGCGGCGATTGGCGGCAGGGATAAATTGATGTCGGAGTTTTGATTGAATATGGAGAGGACCCATTTGATGTCGGCCAAGGAGGAGTCGAGTACGGCGGAGACTTTGAGGAAATCCGCGGCGGCGGTGATGGAGAGGACGTGGTGGAGGACGTTGGTCTTTTTGCGGCGGCACTTGCGGGCGATGGTGAGGGCGCGGTCGAGGGATTTGGTGAGGTCGACGGAGACGCGGCGGATGGGGCGGTCGTATACGGCGGTGGAGGAGGTGGCGAGGCGGGCGGCGGAGCGGAGGTGGTGGGAGAGCTCGGTGACCTGGGCGGCGAGTTTGGCGTTCTCCGGCTTGAACGACTGGGCGTCTTGAGCTGATTTGACGACGCGATCGGCGAGGAGGATTGGGAGGGAGAGCACTTCTTGGATTGGCTTCTCTTCTTCAGCCGCCATTACCATCGGAATTTCCACAATTCTTCAAAACCCCCAAACACTGTAAATAAAGATTAGCAGCAAAATTGAAGAGAGAGAGAGAGAGAGAGAAGAGTGGTTATGTGGTATAGTGTAGTAAGTGTGAACAAGGGAAATTTTATTATGACACTTATTCTATTGGTTGAAATTTTTCATTTTTCTTGTTTTATTTATTTATTTATTAATTAATTTATTATTTTGGTTAAAGAAAGACTTGATAAATAAACTTTATATTATAATTGGTTGTGGGTATAGCCTAACATTTTTAAGGAAGTCAACTCAAACACACACTAGCTAAATTTAAAAGTTAAAACATTGTCTAGTAGACTCAAGTGTATATATAAATATATATTAAATATATACCTACCTTTTTTTTTAATAGTAATTAAAAAATATATTTTATATGTGTATAAATGGTCGTTTTCAAGTTTGGTCTAGCTAATTTTTGGGACAAACAATTGTTTTCTATTTTTTGTGTCAATTAACATATAAAGTTCAGCTAATTTCGAATTCATTTGCCAACATTTTTTAAGTCTATTCGTCATATATTATTAGTCTGATGTAGTTTATATTTATCGTGCGATTTGCGAGTTACTACAGGATTGGCTGATTTTAACCACTTCAAGTGGCTACAAGTTTTATAATCTATAAAAAAAAATAGAATAATGTACATTGTATAAAAGTTCTTGTTAAATTGAGTAATTGACACATGGCACAAAATTTTAAAGTGACAAATTATTGCAAAGTGACAGTTCACATATCATCTTTTGTTGTAAAGGAAATTTTATAACTTTGGAAAAAAGAAAAAAAAAAAAAAAATCATTCTCCTAATTACTTTTAAAGTTATAAGGATCAAAGAAATGTCATAAAGGTTCCCAAGTCATACTTCCACAATAAATTGAAGAATAAAGGTGTGGTGTAAATTAAAGGGCATATTACAAATAAGCGCATCAGTGGGAACTTATTCATAAAGAGATCCAGACAATATTCTCCTTTACCAATAAGTCCACACATGGTCCAGATTTATGTAAAGGACTAAAATAACCCCTCTTACTTTTATATGCTCCAATTTCATCCTTAACTTAATTTAACTTCAATTTGACCCCAAATTTCACAAATTATTCAATTTTGACCCAAAACTTTTTTTTTTCACAAAATTTTTTTTTTCAAAAACTTTTTTTTTCCGCCGGATTCCGGCGCTGACCGGCGGTCAACGCCGGTCTCCGGCGTTGACTTTTTTTTTTTTTTTTTTTTTTTTCTTCCGGATTTTTTTTTTCCGGATTCCGGCGTTGACCGGCGGTCAACGCTTTTGTTTTCTTCCAGATTTTTTTTCTCCGGCGTTGATTTTTAATTTTTTTTTTTTTTTTTTTTTTCTTCCGGATTTTTTTTCCGGATTCCGGCGTTGACCGGCGGTAAACACCGGTCTCCGGCGTTGACTTTTTTTTATTTTTTTTATTTTATTTTTTTTTTTAATTTTTTTTTCTGTAACTTTTTTTTCCGTTTAAACAACAATATTGCTTTGAATGACAGTAATATTAACTATATTACTGTTAAACACAGTAAAAATAACTAAACTATAGTTTAACACAGTGATATTGCTATATTAATCTCTAGCACATTAATATTAACACAACAAAATTCATTATTATTGTATAATAAAGTAATATTACTATGTTGTCCGTTCCACAAATGTAAACAAAATAAAAAAAAAACAAAAGAATTAATATTACTGTGAGTGACAGTAATATTACTATAGCAACAGTAATATTACTATAGCAACAGTAATA
>NW_012195021.1:533518-547241 GCF_000504015.1 Erythranthe guttata
AATTCATATGAATCAAATGGAAACAAAGAGAAACAAAGGTACATGTCAGTCCTTCTGTTTGTCTGTTCATAATCTTTCTACGTTTTTTCTGCAAATCGTGCGCTCGATCAGAACGTACAGTAATTATTGCCTCGATTGCTGCCGTTCAGTACTTGCGTTTCTACTCGCGGTGATGGTAGTCTTTGCGGTACGAACGACCATAGTGACGTGGATAACGGTGGTGGTGCTCTTGGCGTTTGCGGGGAAGCGCCGCCGGGTGTTGGTTAGAGAAGGGAGAGTGATCACGTGTGACGTGGCAATGTATTTGGTGGAGGTTGTGCTTAAAGAGAAAAGCCTTGTGGCTTTTGTGTGTGCCACTATTGTTAGCTTATTTGCAATGGCTTGGCTAAGAATAGCCAATCATATTTCGATGTAAATTTTTATTTTATTTTTTGTTGTTTTTTGAGCTTTTTATATATAGGAGGGGTATTTTTTCTTCACCCTTTTTTTAAATTTGTATATATAGTTTAGGAATAATTTCAGTTTTCATTTTTGTAAAGCTAAATGATATTAGAGAATGTGTCGAACTTAGGAAAAGGAAAGAACAATAATATTCCGATTTCGATCTGAAAATTTTCATTTTGGAATAGTATTTTTCATTTTGAATTTTGTAAGTTCCGATTTTCGATTTTTCAGATTTCTGCTTGGAATATACATATTAGATTTCGATTTTCGATCCAATTTTCATATATGAAAATATTTTTGAAAATTTTGATTATTTTCTAAATATTATAATGTGTTTTTTTTATTATAGGTGACTGTAAATGGAATTTTCGAATTATATCGATACCGATTGGAAAAAGTTCTGTTTGGAACAAGATTCTTAACACCAATTTCCAATTTTTTTTAAAACGTAATTTGGATTATTTTTTCCCTTACAAGATTTTTTTTTTTCATTTATTTTACCATAATTGCTATCGACGAACAAATCTGTCCGATTTATACCCTAGTGTAAAGTGTCCACCAATAATTGCTTATTAATTTCTTTTGTGACAACAGTTATTTCATTAAAATTAACTATGGCCACACCAATTAATAAAAACTTCATTTTTGGTACCTTTGTTTTTCGAATCATTTAATCAGGATTTTTATTATTTCAATCAAAACTTTCCTTTTTGCTTGTACATAGTTAACTATTTGCTTTAATTATCTCCGCCAATCAATCGAGGAATTTACAAATACAAAACATACATTTTTTTTACAATATTAATTAAAAAATATACAACAAGGAGCAATTACAGATAAATCCCCAATTAAAACTTAGAAGCGCGGTTCAGTCCCTACATTGTTTAGATAGATGGGTCCAGTCCCTAAGGCCTAAAGCAACCAAACAAAATACATGTCATCTCAAATGGGCCCATCTGTAAGCCCAATAATGTTGTACCGGGCCTACCGGCCTGCTACTTTTGGTAATTCTTTACAATGGCCCAACTAAGAGTGAAAATCGGACATTATTCGATCATAATTATGCCTCGTTTGGCTGGGTAGATTAGCCAGTATAAACTAAATAATCGGACTTTATTTGATGTCTAATAACTCCAATAACTTACCGTATTCGACCCGCAAATATTTTGTTATCATAAATTATCTTGCCTTTTAGGAACCATTTCTATTGGACGTTCTAGAGTTCGATAAAGTAATTGAGTTTTTATTAGAGTATTTAATCTTATATTGACAACTAAACGAGACCTTAACAATTTAAGAAAATTTTAATCTTCCATAAGTAAAAATCAAAATCCAATTCGTTCCTTATTAAAAAAAAAAAAGAAATTCCAACCACTTCGATTTTTGTTGTCAAAGAATTGGGATTTCGTAAAATGTAATAAAAGTTAAAATTCAAAAACCGAAAAATTTAAATAATGATCGGCGGGATTCAATTTTATTTTCATCTATAATATAAAAGGGGTCTTAAAATTTAAGTCCCTGGTGATAAAACTAATTAGAACTAAATGACAAGTCCAATTAAACCTTTACTTCACATCCTTTATAAAATTCATTCAAAAAATGCCCCTCTTCTCATAAATTCAAAATTTGCATTAAGTAAAATTCGAACTGCATTTATCATTTTTATTATGCATTTTATATCTTATTTTTTTCATGTAACATATTTTATTTTATTTTTGCACATATTGTCATCTTTGTTTTTTCGTTTTTCACTCAATTTTTTTAATTATTTAAACAGCTTATATGTTTTTCTTATTTTTAATATTTTATTGAAAATTACGAAAAAAAATTCTTTTTGTTTTTGTTAAATAATACATCAGATTTTAAAAATACAATGGTATACTATGGTATACTCTGGATTTTAAAAATACAGTGGTATACAGTGGTATACTGTGGTATACTATGGTGTCAGATGATGTACTACGATATACTATGGTGTACTATACTGAACCCTACCGCCAACAACTCCCGGCCGTCGCCAACCCTAGCATCTAGTGCGGCCGCCGCCAAACCCTAGTCGCAGCCGCCGCATCTATACTCACCTACTACCTTTGGGAAACCCTAGATTTGCTATTTTGAACCCAAACCAAGCAAAATCTTTTTTAAAAAATAAGAAAATCAGATTCAATTAGTCGAACATATGGTTTCAACGACATAACCACAGCCCCCCGGCACCGCACAACCACTGTTGTCGCCACCTGCCGCCGCCCTCTCCACCACGAGTCCACTCGCCATCGCCGGCCTTCTTCGCTACTGGAGAAAACAAGAAGAGAAGATGGGAAACCCTATATCTGCTATTTTGAACCCAAACCAAGCAAACATAACCACAGCCCTCCGCACCGCACAACCACCGCCGCGGCCCTCTCCACCACGACTCCACCTGTCATCGTCGTCCTTCGTTGATACTGGAGAAAACAAGGAAGAGGTAGATGGTTGAGAGAGAAAGAGAAAAAAAAAAAGAGAAAGAGATACAGTGAGAAAACGTGAGGGAGAGAGAGATGGATAGTTAGAGAACGTGGGAGAGAAATGAAAAATAAAGAGAAATAAATCTGAAATTGAAGAAGCGTGAATGCATATGTTAGATAATTTAGGTATAAGGGCACTATAGAAATAAATAAAAAATTAGGGATGTCGCTCATATATTAATTCAAATGATTTAATTAAAAAAATTGAATTTACACTTATCATTTAGTTCAAATTAAGTTTCATTTGAGGGGCTCCTAGCATATTACCCCTAATATAAAATATATAATAATATTGATATTACAAATGCAATTTTTTGATTTTTTTTAGGTTTTGCAAATTAAAATCGACATGAAAATCAAAATCTCTTAACTTATATTTACTTTTCAAAATATCTAAAAAACATTTTATTAATAAATAAAATAAAATGGAATAAAAATATATGGAAATTTTATTGCAATTAGAGCCCCAGTAATTACTTAGAGCGGCCCAACAGTTCAGAGATTATAGCTAACTAATCCAACTTCACAAACACGGCTCCACGTCATCCTTCTTAACCAATAGGAAAACTTCAATGCTAGACCCCACATTACTTACCGTGAACCATCAAGCACACGATTATTTGATTTCGATAAACTCAAAGACTTTTGGGTTTCCTTTAGCAGCAAGAAAGAAAACGAAACAGTAAAAGATAAATAAAATAAAATAAAAAATAAAATAAAATAAAAGGAGAAAAATAGACCAACCCTTCATATATACAAAGTTTTCCCCTACATATAAACATATCTCTGTATCTATTCTTCGTCTTTGTTATCTAGAGAGAGAGAATCAGTGAGAGAAGTGGTACGCGGCTGACGGATACGCGTGGACCGCCGTGAAATCAATTTCCGATTTCCGTTTATTAATCGTAATCGGTGTCGAATTCCGATTCTTCGTTCATATCGCTTTTTTTTTTTTGGTTTCTGTAAATTTTTCTACTATAATTTAGGGTTTGGGGGTGTAAAGGGGATTTTGTTTGCGGCTTACCTGGAACGCGATTTGGAGTTTTGATTTGCTGTAGCTATGGAGGCTTCTTCTAGTGTGGTGATCAAGGTTGTTTTTTTATTTATTTAATTATTGTTATCTTTAATTTCGTTGATTTTGTGCTGTAATATCTTATCTGATTTTGCCGTTTGGGTTGTGTTAGCTATTGTTTCGTGAAGATTCGATTTTTATGTACTCTTGATTTTTTTATGGGATTGTTGTGATATGATGAGTGATTTTGTTTCTGTTTTTTCTTTTCATATGTTCTAGTGATGAAATTCTGTAGATAATCGTAATTGTTTGTTGATTTTGGTTGTGAATTTGATCTTATTTGTCAGATTACCTACGCTAATTTTTATGAACAAATATTCATTGCAAAGTGGGTTGACTGATCTTGTTTTGGGTGGGGTTAGGGTAAAGAGTACTTAATAATTTTCAAAATGTGGTTCATATTTTATTTATGATTTGATGATAAGCAGTAGACCAGGATTTTGTCTTCTGAACCTTTGTTTTATGCTATTAGCATCTGTTCACTTTCTTGAATTCTCGCCTTTTATCTATCTGCAGCTTTCTTCTTAATTGTTTTTTTAACATTTCTGCAGGTCAAGTATGGTGATATGCTTAGGCGTTTTAACGCTCAGATAGTTGGTGAGCAACTGAGTTTCAGAATGGATGGACTGAGAGAGAAGATCCTTAACCTCTTCAGCTTTAATCCTGATACTGAACTGGTGCTTACTTACATCGATGAAGACGATGATGTGGTGACCCTTGTTGACGATGACGATCTTTCGGACGTGGTCAAGCAAGGGCTTGACCCGTTGAGAGTAACTGTTAAGGTGAAAGGTGCAAATACCGGAAAACATGACACTCGTTCAAGTGCTAGTGCTAGTTCGACTCCTTTGAGATCACCTAGAGTGCAACAACCACTCGAAAATTTGAACACTGGTGTCGCAGAAATTCTGAAAACGGTACCAGAGCCGCTTCGTGACACGCTCATGAAACTCTCTGCTGACCTGGCATCTAAAGCATCTTCCTCTGCGCCTAGTATAACGGAGCTTGTTGACCAATTCTCGAAAGTGGGGTTGTCCTTCTTGGGTCAGCTCACAGAGTCGTCACAACCTGGAGTGAAGACTGCTGCAACGGAAACCAATGGCTCGGAAGTTTTGAAGGTTGACTCCGACGGTGCAGTAAAAGATGCAACAAATGAGGCGACCCAGA
Organism: Erythranthe guttata; assembly: GCF_000504015.1. The sequence goes on from NW_012195021.1 coordinate 538,706, forward strand.
AAAACAATGAGGTGAAAATTCAGAATGTGCCTGGAGAAAGCATGGAGGGTTCATCTTCTGGTTTTATCAAGGTTGTCCAGCCTGGCAATGATTCTTTGCCGAACTTTGCGCCGGTGAGTACTCAGAACGTCAAATGTGTTGGCAAGAAAGAAAATTTCAAGAAGGTAATTAGCATGAGGAAGTCTCATCTGACAAGTCAACTGCCGCCACCTTCTGCGAATAACGCCGGAAAGGAGATGAGTAATCCCAGTGAGCCTAAAATTGGACCAAAACCCGCAACTGTTGGTGCTTCTCCTTGGACACCGTTTCCAGGTCTTAATACTACAGACCCGTTTTTCGGTGGCATGCCGCCTGTGTATGATTGCCCCTTTTCTGGAGCACCTTTTGGAAATATGCCACCACCTCCGGCACATTCTTCTTCTACGGTAAGGAGTTCAAGTCAAAATGATGGCATTGGTAATGTATTCCACCGTGGTGTTCGTTGCGATGGTTGTGGTGTCCATCCTATTACTGGTCCTAGATTCAAGTCAAGAGTGTAAGAATCAAGTGAAATTTGTTATTTTTGTTAAGGATAACTGTCTAAGTATGTGTAGATACTAACTAGTTAACCCCGAACCCCGTTGCAGGAAGGTGAACTACGATCTTTGCTGCATTTGCTTTGAAGAAATGGGTAATCACAGTGATTATATAAGAATGGATCGCCCTGCTGTTTATCGACACCATATGCCTTTTAAGGGTCTGCATGATTCTGTACGTATATAATTCACCTATTTTTGTTTCTATAGCTGTAGTTTAACAAATTTTTTACTCAAGTCTGAGCCGTGTTCATGTCTCGTCCAATGTCAGAGGACGAACGACTGGAATCCAACCTCGCCGCAGGTTTACAAGGGTTTTAAGGTTAAACCCACTGCAGTCAAGCTCGACAGCCGCTTCATTCTCGATGTGAATATATTTGATGGTACTGTTATGGCACCTTTAAGTCCATTCACCAAGATATGGCGGATGAGGAACAATGGTACGACCGTGTGGCCCCAGAAAACACAACTTGTTTGGATCGGGGGTGATAAATTGAGCAATGAGATTTCTGTTGAAGTACAGGTGAGTGGTCTTTATTGGCGTTATTTCTATATTATTTCTAATGTACCTAACTGTGTACTAGTCTGATTCTGCTTCCAATGAATTTGACAAGTTAGGTTTTTTATGCATAATATCATTCTTTTTTCACGCGGGTAATTTTTTTCCTTGTTTACTTTATTCGTTTGATGATTAGTGTTGTCTGAATGGTTCTTCTTTTGGCAGATTCCTGAAGCTGGTTTGATGATGGATCAGGAGCTTGATGTTGCTGTTGATTTCATTGCCCCAGAGCTTCCAGGTCGATACGTCTCTTACTGGAGAATGTCCTCACCATCTGGACAGAAGTTTGGTCAGCGTGTTTGGGTTCTCATCCAGGTTGGCCATTGTGATGTCATCATAACCGATTTTTTATTATTTAGTTTTTATTTTTAAATGTTTATGTTGTATACACGTGATATATTGATATGATTAAAAATCATCGAGATATATAGTTCTTTGAATTTACATGTCGCGATTTGCTGCGGAGTAAAAAAAATCCCGATAAGGCTATGGAAATAAATATTCTTGAATTTATTGCTACTTCACTGTTTGTTCTTGGTTCGTCCGTCTTTCAATTGTAGTGGCTTCCTGACATTGGTTCGTTTGTGTTCTTCACCCAGGTCGATACTTCTCTTGCCGAGACACCACGTGGAAGTGTTAGGAACTTAAACCTCAACTTACCCCCAACAGGTCCCGAAATGATCAATGTTAATCCAGAACCGACCATCGAAGACAACAACCCCGAAAATGAGAACTCGAAAAAGATTGTGGAATTGGTCCAACCCAACACCGAGCAGGACCTGAAATTCCCCATCAATGACAGCTTGTTTGTGGGCAATGGAGCTTCAACTTCTTCTACACCCTCTTCCTCTTCTTCTCCTCCACCGCCAACAGTCTCGTATCCCATCATCGATCTGTCTGACGTGGCACCGCGTCTCCCTTCCGTACCTTCGCCTATGCTCTATCCACCACCACCAGCACCGCCTGCAGGTGCACAGCAAGCCGAGGAAAACGAAGTAGAGCAGAAACTTCTAAGGGAACTCGAGGAGATGGGTTTCAAAGAGGTTGACCTAAACATTGAGGTGCTGAGGATGCACGAGTATGACCTGGAGCAAGCTGTCGACGACCTGTGTGGCGTTGCTGAGTGGGACCCTATTCTCGAGGAGCTCCAGGAGATGGTGAGTCGAATTATAATTATCTTTTTTTTGTTGATTTTTGTTTTTTGCTTTGCCGTTATTGTAATTATTTTCGTTACGTTTTATTTTTTTTGGATGCAGGGTTTTGGTGACACTGTTATGAACAAGATGCTGCTGAAGAAGAACAATGGGAGTATTAAGCGCGTGGTGATGGATCTTATTGCTGGAGAGAATAATTAGTATATATATAGAGACATCCTTTTGTGTATATATATGATCTGCTATAAATAAGTGCCGGGACTTGATAGTAACTTGTCCTTGTGCACCCAGTTTCAGTTGGGATTTCGTTATTTTTCTTTTTTGGCTTTAGTATTCGACTCTATGCTTTGCTGAACTTGTTATGGCTTTCGGTTTAAATGATATTAAGTGGTTTTTAATATAAGGTTTCTGGAGTTTTACGTTTGTTTTTGTGTCTTGTTATCGTCGTAAATTTTGTGATACTTTGATTTGTCGATTTCTTTTGTAACGACTACGGTTAGAAGATTGGTCAATAACAATCAATATTTTCAATACACCGGGACTAAGATGTATTTTACTAGGTGTAACGATTAACTACGATAGTCGACTGAGTTATATTATCAAAAGGTTTAATGATTGTCGAATAAAGCAACAATTCCAATCTTTAATAATTTGTTGGATACTATATTCTGAACTTAGAGCCCGTTTGGCCCGGCTTGTTTGGCCTGGCTTATTGTACTTGGTTGATAAACTCTTATGTTTGATAAGTTGTTTTAAGAACTAATAAGTTTTAAACTGATTGGATAATGAGCTTATAAGTTAGTTTTACTTATTATAAGATTTTAAATAAAATAGTGAAGTAGATGTACTTTTTAAAAGAAATCTTATTTGTTCCCAAGAGCTTATTTTTTGAATTTATAAAATTAAAAAAAAAATATACCAAACACTTTGAAAGAGCTTATAAGCTCTTAAATATCCTATAAACATAACTTATAAGCGTTAAAAAATCTTATTTGTTCCCAAGAGCTTATTTTTTGAATTTATAAAATTAATACCAAACACTTTGAAAGAGCTTATAAGCTCTTAAATATCCTATAAACATAACTTATAAGCGTAACCAAACACCCTCTTAATCAAATAACACCTCACAATTAATGTCACTTCCCATCCAACTATGCTTGATAGTTGATACTATATCTCAAATGAATAATTCCCCAAAAAAGCTAATTTTTAACAAATCAAAGAGCAGGTAAGTATCAGATTCGTGCATGACCAAAAAGAACCATCTCAAAACTCATTCATCTTTTTCGCAAAAAAATCGTCCTCTATAAAATTCTACAACCTCACAACATATTTCCACACACACACACACAAAAAATAAAAAAAAAATCAGGGGTTAAGTTGAGGGCGAAAATCGATGCACAGAAGCTACGAGTACCGCAGAAGCAGCAGCTACGAGTACAACAGCAGCAGCAGCAGCAGCTATTACAATGTTAGTTCCTATTCCCCCATAGACGAGCACCACGAGAACATAGCACGAATGCAGAAATTACTTCCTACGATGCTGGCGCCTCAATTTCCTCGATTCTTGAATTTCGATGAAGTTCCAGGTGGCAGTAACTACGCGTATGCAGCGGAAGATAAGGATCGTCGGAGGAATGTTCCAAATACGAATCGTTCGAAAAAGACGTCATATGCGAATAATCATCAGAAGCAGCATCGAGTCCCTGATCAGAAAGTTCAGTTCATCGTTAATGAGAAGAAACCGGATGAAGATAGAAACGTTGATATGGAAGCTGATCGGTTCATTCAGCAGAAGCGCAAGAATTTCGACTTCTGCAAATAACAGGGATAACTTCAGTTGAGTATTAAGGTTTTTGTGTCTGTATGTACTAATGTTTTGTGCCGTGCTGATGTGTACATAAATAACAAAGCTTGTCTTTTGCGCGCGCGCACACATATATATATGCATTTAAATCTCTATAAATTAATACATTTGGGACTGACAAAATTCTATTAATTTAACAAAATATTAAATTATCGAACTAATAATTTAATACATTTTCACCAAGTTGGGATCGGAAGTAACTTATTTAAGCGAGGTTATTAATTTATTTAGGTTGTATATATACATATAGGTTGTCAAATAAACACTTCAAATACTCGAAAAATAACAATTGTCTATATACAACACGCAGTTTTTCGGAAGGGATGGGGGGCCATGGCCCCCTGTAGCCCTATGCTGGCTCCGCCACCACACTTGAGTATCCATGATCCTGTTGAAGCATGAGATTCTTTACACATTAATGTATGTATTCGACGTTGTCCCACATAAAACAATAAAATTCCTCGTATATGCCAAAAGTCAAAGTTCCGTATTGACCAATCCACATAAGAAAAGGGAATCTAATGCTCAATAATGTGGCTAATAAACTATCTAAGACCTCTGTGAAGCTGCCTGCATATGTTCCTTATTACCTTAAAAATTACAATCAGTGGCAGTTAGCATTCCGGTTGAGCTTTGATCGAGCTCAAATAGATTTATTTTTTTGTTACATTATTTTTTTCCTAATTAAGATAATCAACATAAACTAGTTACTCGCGTAAATTACAAAGCGGGACAAGATTAATTTGTTTCAATTTTTACAAATTGTACTTCTAACTGAAAAAAAAATGTTTAAACTGTAAAATTAGATCAAACACGAATGTATTAATAAGTATATTTCACTCTTAAATATAATTAAAATTAAATGACTAACCTTGTGAAGGATCAACATTATGGTAGAGTCACGACTTGATGTTCCGATCATCCCATGAAGAACGGACAAAAAGATCCAATGAATGTTTATCTTCAACATATTTGTCGTCCCGATCGTGTTTTAACTTGTTCGCACAATTCACAGCCATAGGGCTGCAGTCGACTACATTAATAATTTGAAGAGACGTACCGAATGTGAGAGGAATCTCTTTTAACTTGTAGCAATGTACGATGCGAAGAAGCTTAATAGCAGGGATGCATTCGTCGTTTTGAAACGTCCATTGTTCCAGATCAGTGTCTTCAATTTGAAGGTTTAAAAGCTTTGGGAATTCGTTGTCACGAACCTCCCACTTTGGGCCTCGAAAGGCGTAGCATTTCAATACCAGATGTCTAAGATTCGGCAACGAAGAAATCTTTCTCATTTCCTCCCACGGATATCCTAAGCCGGTCAAACCTAACATTGTAAGACTCGATGGGAAGTTAGAAAGAGGAGCAATTGGGGTAACAACCTCTGTGTTCAATATAGGATTCACAACGTCGCATTCTAGTACTTCTAGTTCATGGAGATGGGAAATGTGATCGAAGCAGCTCAAGGGATGTGTAGAATCGGGAGCCAGTTCGATATTAATTAATAACACCTTCAGATTAGGGATTTTTTCAAGCACGTCTTTGGTACAACTTTGAGGGCCGACACCGCCTAGTTTTAAGAGGTTTGGTAGGAGAGACCCGTCACGACAAGGATGCGGTAGGTCTCTTCCCTTGATCTGAAGATCCTTCAATTCTTTCATATTCCATATTTCAACAGGAAGATACGACAAATTCCCAACAGATTGTATGATTCTTAGATGTCGATGAATAATCAAGTGCTGAAGGTTCAAGAGTTTGAAAATGGAAGGAGGGAGGTTTCTATCATAAACGAGGGCAAGGCATCTTAGTTGGACTAGTTTCACCACTTCCATTGGGAACTCGTAGAATCTAACAGAAAGAGCGTGCAACACCCTGAGCAACCTTAAATGTTCCAAACACAAGGGCACTGGATATTCATGGAAATAACCTGTACAAAGGAGAGAGCGCACCGTTGAAGCAGATGCAATAGCGCTGTGCACATCTTCGATGGCGAGTAGAACATTATTTCGTATGCACAATCTGCGCTTGCTTTCTATACCTTCTTCTAGTAAAGCATCGGAACGATAGTTTAAGGCATAGAACAACTTGTTCTTGTCAGCTTCTATGTTACACAAATGCCAAAAGGATGAATGAAGTCGATAACAGAATACTTCTATCTTGTACATGATAACATTATTGGAATAAAGCTCATACAAATAAGCATGGGTACGATTTGTGGAAGTCATGGCCGTTTCCGAGTAATGCATTGATTTTGAGTTAAGAAATCCTTCAGCACTCCACACGTTGCTCAGTTGGGATCCATATACCCAATTATTTTGTGCGAAAGCTCCTAAGTAGAGAAAGCATGCTTTTAAATGTTGATCTAAGTAGTCGTAGCTTGGATATAGTACCTTTGACATTTGATCGTACGCATCCCTGTAAACCCAATTTTGTTTCTCGTCAGCTACTGTGTTCCAGAACGCTAGCGTCTTGTCAGCTTTGGAAAGGATGTTGGCAACCGTAACTATTGTAAGTGGAAGACCTTCACAGTTCTCTGCAATCTTCTTTCCGGGTTTCTCGAGTTCATGAGGGCAAGGCATTGCATCAAACACCTTGTGACGAAGAAGTTCCCAACTTTCTTTCTTATCTAGGAAGGGTACTCTGTAAGTACTCAAAGGGTGGGCGCATTCAGCTACTTCATTTAGCCTAGTTGTCAGTAATACCCGACTTCCATTTTTGTCGTCCGGAAATACCTTCATGAGTTCATAACATATCTCCTTTTCCCACACATCATCCAACACGATCAAGTGACTCAAATACTTTAAACTTTTGTGAACCATCCTTTTCAGTCCAGCTAATACTTTTTCTCCTTTCATAAGCATTATTTCATCAATGTCGGGATTCACTTGTGTTAGAACCTCCACCAAGATATCCGCTAGTCGATATTTAGGGCCTATGGTCACGAACACGAGCCTGCTATAACGACTCACAATGAATGGATCTCGAAAGAGTTTCTTGGCAAGAGTAGTCTTACCAATGCCCGCCATTCCATCGAGCGAGACGATCAACCTTTCAGATTGTGACGAATAAAGCCGATTTTTTATTTTCATAAAAAGATCAGATAATCCAACCATGTTAGACTCATTATTTCCATAAAAATAAGTTCTTGACGGCACAAACTCATCATCATCTTGTTCTTCTTCAGGTGAGGGATTGTGTAACTCATGAATGTAGGCCCTCTTCATCTTGTTCATCGTTTCGATAAAGGAATCGACATCTTGCTTTATTTCCTGCACATCTACTGAAAACACCATTAATGGAGGATGATCGGTCTCTTCGTCAGATTGTAGTGAATGGAACTGATTTAAGAGATGAGGGTCGATTACATCTTCGAATTTGTATACTGCATCTACAATTTCCGCCTCCAAAGTTTTCACCATCTTAATGTTAATGGTGCTCCTCTTTTCATTGACTTCTGCCAGAGCTTCTTTTAAGGAAATAATCTCATCGTACAGAAGTTTGATGATTTGTGGGGATGAATTTTGAACAATCGAAATATGTGAAGAATTTAAAAGGCGGCCAATTGTCAGCTCAAGACAACCAATAGCACCATAAGCCATCTTTGAATGCTCTCTCTCTCTCTCTCTCTCTCTCTCTCTCTCTCTCTCTCTCTCTCTCTCTCTCTTCTCTCTCTCTCTCTCTAAGATCTCACACTCTTCTCCATAGGCATTTGTTATATCTGAAATTATTATTGCTCAGCCAAGATCATTAATGGGAGATTGGAGAATTAGCTAAGGGAAGAAGAAGATCACTTTACAACTCAAAAGTTATTTAACAAGAGATTCACAGCTTTTCATCCATTATATTATATATATTATATATATGTGCATAGTGGATACCATTACGTTTTGTCATCACTTTTCAAAATATCTAAGGTCCAACTTATGCTTTTTCCTCTCCTCTTTTTTTACTCACTAATCAAGGCCAATTAAGTAATATATGTTAACTGGTTATTATTTGATTAATGGGTTTATTAGGGAAAACCCCCTTGTTCATATTTTCTAATGAGGTAGATCCAATTTTTTTTCCCCTTTTTGAGATACACCCAATTTTGCCAACTTGGCAAAATATATTATATAATTTCCCTTTAATACCCCTGTTTTATTATTAAACGGCATTTATTTCCTTTAATACGTGATTTGAGATTTGCTGATACGTTGCCTAAAATCACGGAATAAATTTACGTGAGATCATTGGCCGTTATATCAAATCGTGTACAATATTTTTTGAAGATTCTCTTCATCGTTCCAGCGGGTTTTATCGTCATTGAAGATTTCTGCACCGTCGGGAAATAGGATCGATTTTTGAGCCGTTGTTGTTGGACGTTGTTAAACGGGTATGAATG